>OU795036.1:86283901-86585297 GCA_917208275.1 Patella pellucida | reverse complement strand
AAAATTTTTTGGATAATCTTGTGGGTAAATCAGTGATGTTATGCCTGAAATTAGTTAAGACAGGTCTTGTTTATATCTTATTAATTGTATTTATAACGTCACGATCACTGCAGTATACACAGCGCATAATGTCAATACTTTTATATAAAAAATGTACAATTCAATTTAAGAAATCACTGTACCGTGGTCACAGTGTTTATTAGAAAAATAACTAAAAAGACAGTGTGTTATATTTTAAAAGTCACGTGATAAAACCGTGTAGCTCTACCTGTCAAGCGAATATGGAAGAAAAACCGACACACGTCCTTTGTTTTAGCCTTGATCATCAAGGAATAACTGTCATGGATATTGTTGGAAATCAGTAGTCTTGGACTAGACGTTATAGATTTAATTATGGCTACCTAAATCAGGTATCATATACGTTTTTATACCGAAGGCAGTTACATAGTTTACAAGCAATGTATCAGCTTACCTTCACAATAGACGCCTATAGATCCAGAAGGACAGCTGCAATTCACACCAAATTCCGATGGATAACACGTACCATTAATTACACAGGGGTCGTGTACATCACACGGATTTACTGAAATTAGATTGAAGAAATGCACACTTAACACATGTTAGTAATAATGTATATTAGATCACAGGAATTTGACCTTCTATCCGTATATATAAGCATACACCATGTCATACATGTCATCATATGATGTCATACTGTATGACATGTATGACATGGTGTATGCTTATATATACGGATAGAAGGTCAAATTCCTGTGATTAGATAGTAATTGGTCATAATCCCAATTGTTAATTATAGATCTTAGTGAGCTAGAAATTATCAGTGAGTTACGTAAACTGGTGACGATTGTAACCAATAGACTACTGGTGATGATATGACATTATCAGTGAGCTACGTCAACTGGTGACGATTGTAACCAATAGACTACTGGTGATGATATGACATTATCAGTGAGCTACGTCAACTGGTGATGATTGTAACCAATAGACTACTGGTGAGGATATGACATAACCAAGTAAGTATAGTTGCATCCTACAGTCTGATCGATGTCATGCGTAAATTATTAACACCAATTCTGTATAGCATGCTAGTGAATGGTCTGATAAGCAGCAGAAGAACAAGCTCAGTTCAGGAAAGGATATTCAGTGGTAATGCATTTACACTAGTAACTGTTTAACAGGTCGATTATATTAGGTCTGGTCGATTTCAGGCGAGCCTCTGTCGGAATTAATCAAAAATAAGCTATGTTATAAACTTTTGCAGCAAAATTGCAAGGAGTTAATTCAGATGTAATGAGTGAATTCTCATGTAAATCAAGTTTCAAACAAGGCTACATCCAGCGTCCTTTTAGTTTCCTAAAATGAGCTTATCGGCTGGCCAATCAATGATGGTTAAATTATTATGACAATAAAGAATGTATGTAACTTACCATCACAGTTTGGTCCTAAATATCCTGTAGTACAATTACAACTGTAACCGTTATCAACTGGTGAACAAATACCATTATTTTTACATGGATCAGGTAGACACACGTTCACTAGAATTAAATATATACACAAACAATATAAACATTCAAACGGCGGCAATTTTGTCTGTCAATTGTGGTCCGATTTTCACGAAATTCGAACTCAACTTTCATTTTGGTGTAACGGTGATATAATCAGACGGTTTTTAAATCAGATAATAATTGTGATTTTTCGGACAATCGGGGGCCATTATTCAAAAAGTTACATTCTGATGGGCGCAATTATGGAAAGGAACCAAGATCTTTGGGTTATAAACTTGCATGTTAAGTTTTAACAAAATTGTTTCATAATTGTGACCTCTATAGGGTCCACAAGCTAAAAACGTGATTTTTCGTACAATCAGGGGCCATAATCCATGAAGTTTCAAATCCGATACACGCCAATAACGAAATCAGCCGCTATCTATATGGGATAAACCTATATGTAAAGTTTCGTCAAAATTGGATAAGAATTGTGACCTGTTGAGAGTCCACAACCTTGATAAACCATATTTTTACACTTTTCGTATTCAAACGGCGGCCATTTTGTCCGTCAATTTTGGTCCGATTTTTATGAATTTTGAACTCAACCTTCCTTAAAGTGTAGCGGTGTTACAATCAGACGGTTTTTAAAATACGATAATGGCAGAGTGACCACAAGCTAAAAAATGTGATTTTTCAGACAATCAGGGGCCATAATTCAGGAAGTTACTTTACGATGGGTGAAAATATCGAAAGGAATCATACATGCATGTCAGGTTTCATCAAAATCGGTTCACAAGTGTGGCCTCTATAGGGTTCACAAGCCTAAAAACGCAATTTTTCGTACAATCAGGGGCCATAATCCATGAAGTTACAGTCCGATACATGCCAATATCGAAAGGAACCGAGATCTTGGAGAGATAAAGCTATATTTCAAGTTTCGGTGAAATCGGATAAAAATTGTGACCTGTAGAGGGTCCACAAACAAATTGTGGACGGACAGACAGACAGACAGACAGACAAGCAGACAGACAGACGGACGGACGGACAAACAGGGGCGACGACATAATACGTCCACATGAAAATGTGGGCGTATGAAATTGTTTGGTTTTAACGAGATACCACAAAATACAGCTTGGGGCACCGGACTCAAATTCGAGATGAAGACTAACGGATTTAAGTCGTTTGAAAACGTATCATAAATACTGAATTAGTTACTCGGCCCTTGACTCAAATATTTTAAGGGATTTTAACACAAAATTAAGCAGTTTTATTCCCAAAACAAATATCGGGATTAGCCCTTTAATAATTAGATTTAGCCTCGTGCATATACGGAAATTAGAATGATAGCATGCGCAGTTGGCAATCTAGTTCCCTTTACCTGTGTGATATTTCGCGAAAGAGTTCCCGCTATATCTGTAAATACATTCAGTATAAGCTCATTTTATATTATTACAATCTCCGAAATAGATATTTTAGTTTCTATTTGACATTCATCTATCCTTTGTTTTTTAGTTTCTTTTTCACTTTCATCTGTCCTTTGTTTATCCCTTGTCTATAAAAACTACGAATCGTGGTGCGTTGTCAAATGAGCTGTCATCAGAAATAAACTGTAAAGGAAGACAATCCTGCTTGAGAGAATACTACGTGGGGTGTCTTGATTCTACCCTCCTGGTATCCAAGTCTAAACGATCGGCCCATCAGGAAAATATTGATATGATTTACAGTTAAACTTACCGTCACAGTTTTCTCCTAAATACCCAGGACTACAACTACAACTGTAACCGTTATCGGCTGGTGAACAAATACCATTATTTTCACATGGGTTAGGTAGACACACGTTCACTAGAATAGTTATTATTAACTAGAGTAAAATCTTTGATAGTTTTTCTTTTACAGTATTACATTAAAAATATAGTAAATGTTGTGAAGGATTCACACAAACTTTTCACCTTTTTAAAAGGTGAAACATATAATCTGAGCGTAAAATATGCACCAAAGCAAAAAATAGACATGGCAAGGTTTGGGGGCGTTTGGAAAAGTTGACCATGACAAATTTATGAAATATTTATTTTTCTTAAACAATAATAGTTTATCATAATATCATCTTGAAAAACTTGGGGAAAAAATATTCTACAAAATCGTTTTTTACCACAATAAATCCACAAGATATTTTGGAAAACATAAAAAAAATCGAAGTCTAATATCTTGTGAAACTCTTGTGGTAAAAAAACCCACCACAGACCGAAAACACTGTATCAAAATTATTATAAGTCGAAAATCTTGTGGAATGTGGCACCACACAGGCATACAGGTAGTCTGGGAAGTTAACTAATCACTTCTGTATAGCATGTTAGTGAAATAGTCCAATCGGCAGCAGATAATAGAGTAACGGTATTTCACAGCGAATATTCTGTACTAGACTTTCTTGTGTATAAAAAATTAGAGTCGCTATTGTTACGACAAGATTGAGCAAATTTTAGAACAAATTCCAAAAAGGCTGCCAATCTCCCCATAACCAGCTTTGAAAAAGTAGCCGTATTTTCAACGTTTTAAGAACTGAAGGCAGCAATTAAGTGATGGAAAGGGTTAGGGTAAGGGCTATTTTTACGACTTTTCAGTTTTTAACTTCTTCGATGGGGGGCTTTGAAAACATCGTCGTAACTATAGCCTGGGGACTATTTTTACGACTCTTCGTAACAATAGCCACTGCCGTAAAATAATATACTACTAACTGTGAAGGGGGTCGATTATATATGTAGGCTTGATCAAATTCAGGTGCGTCGCTTTCCGAATTAATCGATACATTGTTAGAGATTAATTACGTGTTCAATGATTACAATGTTACATAGAAGTTACATTAGTGTAAAGATTTAATTCAGATGTAATAGATGAATTCATATGTATATCTGGTGTCCAACAAGGCTTCCTTGTCGTGTTTGTTCATAACTGAGCTTATTTGCTGGTCAATCAAGGCTGATTAAATTATTATGAAAATAAAGAATGTTTGTAACTTACCATCACAGTTTCGTCCTAAATATCCTGTAGTACAATTACAGCTGTAACCGTTATCAACTGGTGAACAAATACCATTATTTTTACATGGATCAGGTAGACACACGTTCACTAGAATAATTATTATATTAACTAGAGTTTTTCTATTACATTAAAAACATGGTAAATGTTGTGAAGGATTCACAAAAACTTTTCGCTTTTTAAAAAGTGAAACATATAAACTGGGCGTAAAATATGCACCAGAGAAAAAATTAGACATGTAGGCTTGATCGATTTCAGGTGCACCTCTAGAGCATTTCCGAAAATTAAAACGTTGACATGCGAAGTTATAAGGATTAAACGTTCCCTGTATATCTGTATACACATTCAGTGCAATCCAATTTATTTCCTCTCTCTCCCCCTCTCTCTCTCTCTCGCTCATGAAATTATTGATACAATGTACCAGAAGTCAACTGCAGCTGTAACCGTTATCAACTAGTGAGCAAGTACAAGTACGATTATTTGGACATGGATTTTTTGAGTACACGATGTTTATCTGTAAACCATATACGGCGAAAGGGGTTAGCAAGAACCAGGGCCCATAAAGAATGTAACGTTCCAGTGTAGCTTTGGCGCTCTTTATATTTTTAGAATAATGAACTGGTAATATTGCCATATGATAAGGTACCCAATGGACGGGGTCAGACATAGTCCTATTTAAAATATCGCAAGAGTGTTCACAAGCAAAATGTGAACCTATATTGGTAGCTTCATCGCCGACTGAAACGTTCTCGGCCTGTCAAATTTGTTCTTAGTTGTAAATCTGGTTTGAGAATAATCTATATGTCACTGACGTACAATAAATTATTTCTATCGGTATACTGTGGGTTCGGATTATGGAAGTTGTCTATAACTAAAAACCACAGTGCGTCTTTAGCAGTGGGAGGAAACCTGAGGACCCGGAGAAACCCAACGAGGTTGGACAGGCGACCCTACCCCGTGTCACGTACAACCGAGGATTCGAAACCACACCAGTTGACGCAATGCCAGACTTTATGATACAGCACACACGTGCTAACCATTCGGCCACCCAATCCCCCGCATGTTTAATCCGATGATAAATCCCAGACGTGGTGGCGAGAATAACGAAATTCATAAATCGGTAAATTTTTTTCGGTTGACGTCCCATGGATTTGGTTTTTGCTAAATCTAAATGCCGCTTTGTCCATTGTTAGGATGATCTTGATGTTTACAAATTTAATTGACTGGGTGAAAGTAATCAACTCAATTGAAGCCAATCTGGCACCATGGATATTGCGACTAGGTAAATCATTCACCCTCGTAATAATGGAAATGTTTTAAATTTTAGCACTTACTTATTATATCACAAAACTTCCCGGTCGTTTCAGCTGGACAAATGCAGGATTCTTGTAAGCAAGTACCGCCGTGTTGACACTCTATATTATCACATGGAGATATTGATAGAGACAACGATATATCAATTTCTGCGAAAATGTTCTGTTCTTCCTCATCACCATGTAAACCTGTATAGGAACGTAACATTACGTTCACATCAGAAAGGCCAAAAACCTTGTCACATATTTTGAGTAAAAGGCAGAGCCAAAATAGAACTCATTCAACATAGTGTGGTGTTAAACGTTGCATATACAACTGGCGGTAGTTTTCTCTTTGATGTGCATAGCAGTTATATCTCTTACATCCCACTTCTACCTCGTTGCCATTGGCAACCTTTG
Organism: Patella pellucida; assembly: GCA_917208275.1. Lineage (NCBI taxonomy): Eukaryota > Metazoa > Mollusca > Gastropoda > Patellidae > Patella > Patella pellucida. Next base: position 86,579,044 of record OU795036.1, on the reverse strand, counting down.
ATAAAACTGGCCTGTTTATTTCCAATACAGGCTTAAAAGTATCCGTGTATCAATATGAACAGTACACTTTTTAAAAAAAGTACTGTTCATTCCCGACAAACGAACACTTCTACACTGTTTAAGATACCATCCAAGCAATAAGTAGCGGACGTTTAGTCCGGCCCAGATCGCAATGATAGCTATGGCTCTATACAATGCAGCCGGACAAATTACATGAAACAACTAGTCAAAATCACAGTAACAAAACAAACCGGGTGGAACAAACTGGCAGTTCAAAAATATATACAATGACATTAAATTAACTAAACATCATATTACACAAATCAATTATTATACATGTCAATTGGCACCTATTCCATAATTTGGTTTGATTTATATTAATATGCAAAACATATAAATGAGAACACTGAATAATTATTGTAATAGTGATGATAAAAGGCGCAGTTCTCTTGCTGGACACTTCACATACATTTAAAATAAGCAGGATAAAAACAAAAACGCCTAGAAAGACATCTATTTTATTACAAATAATTCGTTGATGCATACTTTCACCAGGAATGACCCACGTTTCGCATTTCCTTCACACTACATTTAATAATAATATTAATAATATTGCGGTCTTCTACGTTGTGGTCTAAACAAACACGTGATTGTTTTACGCCCAGGGTATAGCTAGACGCACGTGTAAATACTACTCAGCTCGTCTCTCGACTGCGAAATCATTCTACCATGAAATGTAACGTGAGGCTCAGAAAAGGATAAATGAAATAACATTTGTCACTTTTCGGTTGAAACGACTCAATAATAAATACTATTTTTTACATATCGCTTCAAAATACTCGATAGAAATGTGATGTAAGTGACTTATTAGCACCTTTCCTCGGTGTATCAGTGAATATCAGGACAGTTTTGGCCGGGGACCGCCTCGGCTTCGCCTCGGCTGATCCCCCGACAAAAACTGTCCTGATATTCACCGATACACCTCGGAAAGGGTGCTAATAACTACTACATAACAACCTGTCATGACGTCATCATAGGTTGATATTCTGTTCATATCAACCGCTGATGACGTCGTGACAGGTTGATATGAAATATCAACCGCTAATGACGTCATCTCAGGTCGATGTATTCGACTCCTATCAACCGCTGATGATCGAAATAATACAAAAAACACAGAAATAAATTGTTATTCTTGTAACAATTAAAAAGTATTATGGTACAGTTTGTAACATCCAAGACAGAAATAAACGGCGTACTTATCGGCATATTTAGATCGGTTATCCATACTCGACCATTGTGGCATGTCTAAGATATCTTTCAGAATCATCTTTCCGTCCACACACGCCTTTTGATCCCAATTTTCTTTTGTTTGATTAGATCCTCATCGATAGTTGCATCCACATCAATTCCATCGTCAATTTGTTTGCTAAAGGGGTTGATTATTCGTCTGACTTCGTATTCCTATCCATTTTTGTTTTTGTTCTTTTGCTATTCAATTCTTCAAGATGGCGAATTGTAAACAAAAACAACCACGTGATTAACTCGGTAATATTCGTTATTTGACGGAAAGTACCGAGTAGGTAGCCCGATCGTCGTTGGCCTGTAATGGAAGAGTCCATTTAATTTAAGAGTGGGCGTTGTATATGTCAGATATTAACCAATCATACCTCAGTTGCTATATTTATATCACCCTTGGGCTGCGCCCGCGGGTTATATAATATAGCACCCTCGGTTAGGTTAATATCCTATACGTACAACTAACAACAATTGCAACCTATTACTGAAGGGCCAAGGGTAGAAAATTCACATAAAGACTTGTTTTGTGCCATACAAATTACGCATGTCCACTGACTACCGTATCGACATTTGTATTTGGAAATGGATTATAATAAACGGAAATGTTTGAAGTTTTAGGCAATTAAATAGTCCGAAATAATTTTAATCTCTTCTTGCACAGATATTATTGTATTCTGTAATCGATTTTAAGTCTTCAATCAAATCTTTCTTTGCTCTCCAACTTCAACAACGTTCATCGGATATTTTAATGTGTGGTTTTGTCAGTGCTGTAGGATGGCGAGTCTGACAGGTGACAACGCATAGTCGTTCGAAAGGGAATAAAAATAACGATGTCCACTGCTTGTCAATAGGGCGGAAGGCCTGGCAAGGGACAACGTATAGCCGTTCGAATGTTATAGATAAAAAAAAACGAGGTTCCTTGTTCGGAATCGAAATGAAGTGAGGCTACGGTGGCTCAGTGAGTAGGACGTCTAGCATCATCGAACTGCATCGGAATTTATCTGGAAATGTCCTCCCTTGTCAGTTGTGTAGGATGGAGGACGGAGGGCCTGGCAACGGATAACGTGTAGTCGTGCGGATGGGACAAAAAACGGGGTCCCGTGTACACATCGGCGTGGTGGAGGGTGAGGTCTGTTATTGATTCAAGTGGCTCGGTTTTGATTCGCCGCTAGAACGTGACAATGATTAGGGTCGTCTGTCCCCCACTGCTAAAGACCCCTAAACGCAAGCAAACTATTGAAATAAAATTGCTAGTTCCGGAATGATCTGGCCCCGGGTTCAAAAAGCCATGTATTAAACTTTTGTTGTTTTAATATATCCAATACACCAATAAGATGCTATGTGCAACGTTTTGTGTTTCTGGATCAAAGATATTTCTCATAAAGAGTGATTGAAAGTTGAGTAAATTCTCAACTTAAGTCTGAAAATGCATTGTGAACTTGGGGCCTGGCTTGTGTTTATGGAAGACCAAATGGGACAATATTCACGATTCTTGTTTCTACATTCCAGTTTGAACATTTTAGACACGAACGCAACATTCAAAACTAATAATTCTTGTTTCTACATTCTTATGTCAACATTTCATCCACAAAATCAACATTTCAAACCCAAAAAATTACTTTATGTTTCATTTTCGGCGTTTTATCGGTAACTTTTATTATCATTAAATATTAAAATTAAAAAATAATTTCTTAATTCTACACGACAAAGAAATCAATTCATTGGTTTCTGAAAGTATCTAAAACCAAAATCTGGAATTTGAACTCTTATGAAAATATTTTCTACGTTTTAAAAAGTCTTGAAGTTAAAATGTTCAAACTGGAATGTAGAAACAAGAATCATGAATATTGTCCCATTTGGTCTACATCAACATTATTACACCAGAGGGCGCTAGATCGAACACAATTTGGCGACCTATTCAGCTAGCGACCCATTCGACCGAACCAGCTGCATGGTACCTGGATCGTTTGCCCTGGCTCTTATATTAATTAAGTTGGGGCAATGGGGCACCGCTACAGGCACGGATGGGGGGGGGATGTCCCTGTACAAAATCTGCCGCCCCATAAAATCGACCAGATAAAATAAATATAAAGCCACTGGGCGCTCAATAACTTGGTAACCCAATACTCCAACCCGCACTTTTAAAATGCTACACACGGCCCTCAACGCCGGCTTAACCATGGTGGGGCCCCTGGGGCCTGGAACATGTGGGGGGGGGCCTGATCACCGACCGCGAGCGCCGAAGGCAGGGCCGTATGTAAGATTGTAGAAGTGGGGGTGCAGCAGAGTGTTGGGGACGCCAATATAATGCCCTGAGTGCGGAACGGTGCGTGTGTGTACGTGGGGGTGGGGGGCTTGGAGCTGCAATCAACGTCGCTCCCGTATGTTCATTTCGGCAGCGCTATTTCTTATTTGATCACGGTGGATAAGGCGCTGGTTCGCTAGCCTGGAGGTCGGGTGTTCGATTGTCAGTGATGCAGAAGGAGGGCCTGACAAGGACACCTGCCTTGTCGTTCGGATTGGACGAAAAACCGAGGTCCCGTGTACACATTGGGGTGCACGTACAAGATCCCTTGGCAATTGGAATTCGATATAAGAGTAGGCCGTAGCGCCGCTGCCCGGGGAAAATTTCCCTCATAGCACTGTATGGCGTATGCCCGTCTTTAATTACCTCAGGTTAAGTGCATAACAGTAGGACGTTAAACCCCATTTCATTCATTCATTGATGTTAAGCACACCAAAATGAGAAACTCCTTATCCTCTAAACTAGAACTAGTCCGAAACACCATAAGGCGACGTGGATAGGGCGACCAGAACAAAAATTGGTGGCGCGCCTGTCAAATGTGAATAAGGGCGACCAAAACGAACCCTTTAATGTCATGTGGAGGGTCAGACGCCGATAGGAGAGACCCTTCGCCTTTGGAGATGGCATCCTTGTCTGGGGTCCTCCAGTAGAAAATTTTAAAAATAACGATGCAGGAAACACGTTTTTCTGCCATTTGGGTGATATCTGAGCGGCAATTTTGTATTTTATATGGCGGCAGATTTTTTGTGAGAGGCATTCGCTTCTGGTGTCCGCACCTTGGGTTCGCGCCTGTGGTGGCGCCCGATAGCCTCCACATAAGAGATATAAGAAAGTTTGGATCAGGTGTAGGCGCCATTAACGCCGACCGACTCATCAGTGCCCAGGGGCATCACTATGTGATCATAATCAAGTGTATTATTTTATAATTGAAAGGTTGTCAATTTTTTTGGAGGGGACGCCTTATTTTTCTGGAAATTTTCATAAATTGGAGGCCGGAAACATGATTTCCTGGCATTTCAGGCACTTGTGTGGTTCCATTTAGAAAAAAATAAAATTAGCGCATATTAGTGTTATTTCAGTGGACCAATCCATGCGAGTGCTATGGAATGATGGCATTTCTAGAGGAGGGGGGTGGACGCAACTAAGATTTTTTGTGGGGGGGCCCCTAATGTTTGGGGTCCTGGGGCCTATGCCCCATGGTTAATCCGAACGTGGTGATAAATGTGAGTGCTATGAAATGATGGCATTTCTAGAGGAGGTGACTAGACGCAACTAAAAAAATTTGTGGGGGGCCCCACAACCAGACAACCAGGCCATTTATTTGCTGTTTTGTCTTTGAATATATCTTTCCATTGATTTTTAGGAGTGCTGAAGACAAAAATCGTAGTAAAAACTTTTGTGGGGGCCCCCTAATGTGGGGGGCCCTGGGGCCTGTGCCCCATGGTTAATCCGGCCCTGACGGCCCTGCGTGAGTGTGGTGACAGCAGACCGACACACATCACAATAGTTATATACAAAGCACGTATGGTATCAAGACAAGAGGTTCGGGGTTGATGCTGCTGGACAGGCCCCGGTGGGCCATGCTACGAGCCTACTGGTCGTCTACCAATTTGAGCACTCCTAACAAATCCGATGTAGCGCGATAGGGAGTGTGTAAACACTGTTTTGACATATTTTACATGGTTAAAACTGAATACATGTGTAAAACACTAAATAAAAAACTGTATCAACTAAAAAAGATAAAATCACTTCTTCCGTCAAACTTGTTAAAATTATTCTATTTTGGCCATTTTCAGTCACATCTAGATTATTGCTCCACCATATGGGATACCTGTAGTAAAACATCTTTGAATTACTTACAGCGTGTGCAAAAATTGGCTTTTAAATTAATTAGTGATAAACCGCTACCGAAAAATTCAACCTTATCTACTTATGAAACCTTGGCTACATCATTAAATATTTTAACCATTCAAAATCGGTTCACCTTCAATAAATACATCTTTCTGTTCAAATTAGTTCATAAAAAATGCCCAAACTACTTAACTAATATTCTCGTTTTTAAAAATACACCTTATACTAATATTAATCTTCGATTTAATATTCCTAAACCTAATAAATCAATATATAAAAATAGCTTAACATACATTGGACCTTGTCTCTGGAATAATCTACCTACCTCAATTAAAAACACACCTGTATTATCAAACTTTAAAGCGAATATCCTTTTACACATAAATTCCAACCTCAGTAAACCTTATGTACATAATTTTAATTCATAATAGAGAAGGTAGTTAACCTTACTGCAATTTTATATTTTAATATTGTAATTTAATTTTGTATCTCTTTATTTGATCTCATTGTTGTTCTTGTTGTTCTTATATTGTTTTGTTATGTTTCAAGGGCAGAATTGTAAAAAGGCCTGGCCTAATTTCTTACCCTAATAAAGATATTATTATTATTATTATTATTATTATTATTATTATTATTATTATTAAACTAACAACATCAGTTACCAAGTCACTGAGCGCCCAGTGGCTTTATTTTTTTATATGGTCGATTTTTTCACGGCGCCATATGGGGCGGTAGATTTTGTAAATGGGGCATTTACCCCCCCCCCCCCCCGGATCCCTGCCTGTGGTGGCACCCCATAGCCCCAACTTAAGTGATATAAGAACCAGGGCAAACGGACCAGGTACCATGCAGCTGGTTCGGTCGAATAGGTCGCTAGCTGAATAGGTCGCCAAATTGTGTTCGATCTAGCGCCCTCTGGTGTAATAATGTAGATGTAGACCAAATGGGACAATATTCATGATTCTTGTTTCTACATTCCAGTTTGAACATTTTAACTTCAAGACTTTTTAAAACGTAGAAAATATTTTCATAAGAGTTCAAATTCCAGATTTTGGTTTTAGATACTTTCAGAAACCAATGAATTGATTTCTTTGTCGTGTAGAATTAAGAAATTATTTTTTAATTTTAATATTTAATGATATATAGAAGTTATCGATAAAACGCCGAAAATGAAACATAAAGTCATATTTTTTTGTTTAAAATGATGATTTTGTGCATGAAATGCTGACATAAGAATGTAGAAACAAGAATCATTAGTTTAGAATGTTGAGTTCATGTCTAAAATGTTCAAACTGGAATGTAGAAACAAGAATCATTAGTTTAGAATGTTGAGTTCATGTCTAAAATGTTCAAACTGGAATGTAGAAACAAGAATCATGAATATTGTCCCATTTGGTCTTCCATAAGCGTTAGCCTTGTTTACATTTCGAGACCTTGACGACATCTGCAGGTGGCCTTAATATTTAGACGTGACCCAAGAGACGCCTGACAATGGATGTTTTCTCATGTCCCCTGGATCTATTCATAGGGTTGGTACATACGTTTGTTCTTTAATTCTTTGCAACGCCTATGTTGTTTGCGTGTCTTGCGTAATTGTTTGTGTATGGTGCGCTCCTCCTGCACTTACTATTAAGGTGTTAATCCGCCCCTGTTAAATACGTATTAATATTCAATCCTGACCCAAGAGACGCCTGACACTGGGCGTTTTCTCATGTACCCCGGATCTATTCACAGGGTTGGTACATAGGGGCCTACGTTTGTTCTTTAATTCTTGCAACGTCTATGTTGCTTGTGTATCTTGTGTAACTGTTTGTGTGTGGTGCGCTCCTCCTGCACTTACTATTAAGGTGTTAATCCGCCCCTGTTAAATGCGTATTACATATTAACATAATGAATAATTCTAATCAGTCGAGGTGCGGGGGGTGGTTGAATCGTTAGCACGTGCGAGCTGTATAAAAAGTCTGTCGTTGAGTCAACTGGCGAAGTTTCGAATCCCCGGTTGTGTGTGACACGGAGTAGGGTCGCCTGTCCAGCCTCGTAGGTTATCTCCGCGTCCTCCGGTTTCCTCCCACTACTTAAAACCCCTACGCACAAGCGAATTATTGAAATAAAATTAAACCATATGTTAGTCCCGAAATGACGCGAAAGATAGCCTCGCTTGTTTTCGTGTCACGTGCGTCAGCGACTTTAAGTTGACAGAACGATGCTATGTTGTGTTTTAAACGACTGATTGACGTCGATGCCTAAACATAATCCGCCAATAATCACGAATATATAGTCTCGGTCACCTTAGACTCCCCCCCCTAGTCTTCAACGTAGAATATTTGTTTGGATGATAGAGACTACGAATATATCCCCCCCCCCCTTAGACGTCAGAACCTTAATTTAGCATATGCTTGTCTATTTCAGACAAACTGCCTGAAAATAGTTCATAGTTCATCGGCTTTTTCCGGCGTGGTATTAATTTTTTCAGGGGTGCAGGACCGAGGGACAGGCAAGGGACAACGTATAGTCGTTCAGTTTGGACAAAAAAGGAGGTCCCATGTACACATTTGCGAGCACATACAAGAACCTTTGGCAGTTAGAATGAGTAGACTACATCGCCGCTGTTTGGGAAAATGTTCCTTATCATAGCCCATTGTATGGTGCATGCCCGTCTTCATTAGCCCAGTCGGACCAATGCAGTACGACGTCAAACCTCATTTCATTTTATTCATAGTTGGTCTCCTCTGGACATTCAATGGTAGACTACATTACTACAATGGCTTTCTAGATGTTCAAAGTCATATAAACAAAAAAAATTAACATCTAAACTCCCTGTTATCCTATATTAACATCTAAACTCCCTGTTATCCTACATTAACATCTAAACTCCCTGTTATTCCATATTAACATCTAAACTCCCTGTTATCCCATATTAACATCTAAACCCCCTGTTATCCCATATTACCATCTAAACTCCCTGTTCTCCTATATTAACATCTGAACTCCCTGTTATCCCATATTAACATCTAAACTCCCTGTTATCCCATATTAACATCTAAACTCCCTGTTATCCTATATCAACATCTAAACCCCCTGTTATCATATATTAACATCTAAACCCTCTGTTATCCTATATCAACATCTAAACCCTCTGTTATCCTATATCAACATCTAAACCCTCTGTTATCCTATATCAACATCTAAACTCCCTGTTATCCCATATTAACATCTAAACTCCCTGTTATCCCATATTAACATCTAAACTCCCTGTTATCTTATATTAACATCTAAACTCCCTGTTATCCCATATTAACATCTAAACTCCGTGTTATCCCATATTAACATCTAAACCCCCTGTTATCCCATATTACCATCTAAACTCCCTGTTATCTTATATTAACATCTAAACTCTCTGTTATCCTATATCAACATCTAAACTCCCTGTTATCCCATATTAACATCTAAACTCCGTGTTATCCCATATTACCATCTAAACTCCCTGTTATCCTATATTAACATCTAAACTCCCTGTTATCCTATATTAACATCTAAACTCTCTGTTATCCTATATTAACATCTTAACCCCCTGTTATCCCATATTAACATCTTAACCCCCTGTTATCCCATATTAACATCTAAACTCCCTGTTATCCCATATTAACATCTTAACCCCCTGTTATCCAATATTAACATCTAAACTCCCTGTTAACCCACATTAACATCTAAACTCCCTGTTATCCCTATTATCCATCTAAACTCCCTGTTATCCTATATTAACATCTAAACCCTCTGTTATCCCATATTAACATCTAAACTCCCTGTTATCCTATATTACCATCTAAACTCCCTTTTATCCTATATTAACATCTAAACTCCCTGTTATCCTATATTAACGTCTAAACCCTCTGTTATGCCATATTAACATCTAAACCCCCTGTTATCCAATATTAACATCTAAACTCTCTATTATCTTATATTAACATCTAAACTCCCTGTTATCCCATATTAACATCTAAACTCCCTGTTATCCTATATTAACGTCTAAACCCTCTGTTATGCCATATTAACATCTAAACCCCCTGTTATCCTATATTACCATCTAAACTCTCTATTATCTTATATTAACATCTAAACTCCCTGTTATCCTATATCAACATCTAAACTCTCTGTTATCCTATATTAACATCTTAACCCCCTGTTATCCCATATTAACATCTTAACCCCCTGTTATCCCATATTAACATCTAAACTCCCTGTTATCCCATATTAACATCTTAACCCCCTGTTATCCAATATTAACATCTAAACTCCCTGTTAACCCACATTAACATCTAAACCCCCTGTTATCCCTATTAACATCTAAACTCTCTGTTATCCTATATTAACATCTAAACTCCCTGTTATCTTATATTAACATCTAAACTCTCTGTTATCCTATATTAACATCTAAACTCCCTGTTATCCCATATTAACATCTTAACCCCCTGTTATCCCATATTAACATCTTAACCCCCTGTTATCCAATATTAACATCTAAACTCCCTGTTAACCCACATTAACATCTAAACTCCCTGTTATCCCTATTATCCATCTAAACTCCCTGTTATCCTATATTAACATCTAAACCCTCTGTTATCCCATATTAACATCTAAACTCCCTGTTATCCTATATTAACATCTAAACTCCCTGTTATCCTATATTAACGTCTAAACCCTCTGTTATGCCATATTAACATCTAAACTCCCTGTTATCATATATTACCATCTAAACTCCCTTTTATCCTATATTAACATCTAAACTCCCTGTTATCCTATATTAACGTCTAAACCCTCTGTTATGCCATATTAACATCTAAACTCCCTGTTATCATATATTAACATCTAAACTCCCTATTATCTTATATTAACATCTAAACCCTCTGTTATCCTATATTAACATCTAAACTCCCTGTTATCCCATATTAACATCTAAACTCCCTATTATCCCATATTACCATCTAAACTCCCTCTTATCCCATATTAACATCTAAACTCCCTATTATCCCATATTAACATCTAAACTCCCTGTTCTCCTATATTAACATCTCAACCCCCTATTATCTTATATTAACATCTAAACCCTCTGTTATCCTATATTAACATCTAAACTCCCTGTTATCTTATATTAACACCTAAACTCCCTGTTATCCCATATTAACATCTAAACTCCCTATTATCCCATATTAACATCTAAACTCCCTGTTCTCCTATATTAACATCTCAACCCCCTATTATCTTATATTAACATCTAAACCCTCTGTTATCCTATATTAACATCTAAACTCCCTGTTATCTTATATTAACACCTAAACTCCCTGTTATCCTATATTAACATCTAAACTCCCTGTTATCTTATATTAACACCTAAACTCCCTGTTATCTTATATTAACATCTAAACTCCCTGTTACCCCATATTAACATCTAAACTCCCTATTATCATATATTAACATCTAAACTCCCTGTTATCCTATATTAACATCTAAACTCTCTGCTATCCTATATTACCATCTAAACTCCCTGTTATCCTATATTAACATCTAAACTCGCTGTTATCCTATATTACCATCTAAACTCCCTGTTATCCTATATTATCATCTAAACTCTCTGTTATCATATATAAGCATCTAAACTCCCTGTTATCATATATTATCCATCTAAACACCCTGTTATCCATCTAAACCCTCTGTTATCCCATATTAACATCTAAACTCCCTGTTATCCCATATTAACATCTAAACTCTCTGTTATCATATATAAGCATCTAAACCCCCTGTTATCCTATATTAACATCTAAACTCCCTGTTATCCTATATTAACATCTAAACTCCCTATTATCCCATATTAACATCTAAACTCCCTCTTATCCTATATTAACATCTAAAATCCCGCACGTAACACAAAACAAAACCGTCAAGACAAACATGCGGACTTGACAAACTACATAGTTATTACATAAATATCAAATCTTCGTACGGCCCGGTTAGTACTTGGATAGGTGACCGCCGTTTCCATGGCATGGGTGACAGCCGTTGCCCGTCTTTTGCATAACTATAGCTCCTCGCTTGGCCCTTTCCCCGGTGGAAAAAGACACAGATAGGACGTTAACACTCCATTTCTTTTCTACACTGTACTACTTGGTTTGACCTGTTCGTTGCCATTTGTAGGTGGGGTAGCTTACTCACAAACTTCTGCGTACTCCCATGAAATTTCACCATCATTTGTCATGCATATTTTGCAATGAAACGCTGTTTTTCTCGGGGTGTTACTTTCTACCGCCTGGGCTATTCTGGACTAATAACACATCCATGACTGTTGAGTTTTTGTATTGCTTTCCCGGGTTTGTCAACAAGATAAATTGAAGCGGGGACATTTTGGAAATAAAAGTTACATAAATTATGTTTAACCTATGATTAGTTCAAATTCCTGTTCTAAAATAGGGTGGCTGGGTGATCGAATGGTTAGCAGGTGCGCGCTTTATAAGGTCTGCCATTGAGTCAACTGGCGTGCCTTCGAATCCCCGGTTGTACGTGACTAATGCATATCTGTACAGTGTACACCCAATGTATTCATTAGTCACAATGTATTCATTAAAGTTACATTATTCAAGATATAGATAAGAACTAGCCATTCTTGCTATACTAGTTCGAAAGTAGATGATGTAAAATGAATAATTTGAAAATTTCATTCAAATTACTCTATTGTAAGCGAAGATATTGGCATTTGAAGATTTGGCCGACCTGTGCAATAATTTCAACCACGGTCCTGGTTGATCAAAGCTAAGACTCGAAGCGTCTGGGCGCGCCATATTTGATTTATCACTGAAACGTTTTAATCTGTTTAATATCGGAGCAATCTGATGCCATCCAAAGTTGATTAAGGCCTGGATCAGTTAATTAATGTCTAATTAATACTTTAGAAAACATTTCATGCCCAAATAAAGACCTGCGCTAGGCAGATTTAGTTCTTGCATAATGCATGTTTAACAGTTGAGAATAAATTCTAATGTGTATAGCCTATAATTGTTATAAAGAAACAATTAAATCAAATAGTTTTTGAGCAGGGTGAGAGAGAGAGAGAGGGGGAGGGAGAGAGAGAGAGAGAGAGAGAGAGAGAGTGTTTTACGTCTACTCGACACAGGCTAGGTCATCTCGGGACTAACATACGGTTTAATTTTATTTCAATAATTTGTTTGCGCGTAGGGATCTTTAGCAGTGGGAGGAAACCGGGGGACCTGGAGAAAACCCACGAGGTTGGACAGGCGACCCTACTCCTTGTCTCATACAACCGGGGATTCGGAAGAAAAGCCAGTTGACTCAATGGCAGACCTTATGATACTGCATTCACACGCTTACTATTCGGCCATCCACTCCACCCCTCTTATGCTATCTACAGTTAGACCCAGGTAGCACGACAACATAGAATCTTGTTTGTTTTTTTTTTAATTTTTCAAACTGATGCTTTATAACAATGATATTAACGTGTTTATTTTCCTCGTCAAATTTCCTCATACTTTGTTAAAACGATGATATTCGAGTTATTGGAATGAATGAATGAAATGGGGTTTAACGTCCTACTGTTATGCACCTAACCTGGTCGAGTTTTTGGATGTTCGGATATACCAGGATAACTAGAATAATAAAATTCAACTCTAACTCGATCCACTTGACGGAAACTATGTCATTTTGGGACTAACATATGGATCAATGTCAATAATTTGTATGCTTGTATGGGTCTTTAGCAGTACCGTTGGGACGCGGTGAAAACCTTGAAGGTTGGACATGCTACGATATCGATAACCCGGGGAATCGAAACCACGCCAGTTGACTCAATGGCATACATTATGATAAAACATGCACACATGATACCCATTCGCACCCCACCCCCGCTTTCCATAATAAATAAGAGAGAGGGAGAAATGGGGTCAAACGTCCACTCGACACAAACTAGGTCATTTTGGGACTAACGTACGGTTTTCAATTTTTATTTCAATAATTCGCTTGGTCGTAGGGGTCGTTAGCAGTGGGAGGAAACCGGTGTGCCCGGGGGAAACCCACGAGGTTGAGAAGGCGCCCATACGCTCACATCAGGGCTTGAAACCACAGCCGCAAACCAGAGATGACCGGCCAGCTAGAGGTGGAAGCGCGGCACTCTAGACCACTAGGCCATTCCAACCCCTCTTGTCACATGCAACCGGGGAACTCGAAACCACTCCAGTTGACCCAACGACAGACCTTATGTCTCAGCGCGCAGGAGCTACCCCTCCTCTAGTAAATAAAAAAAAAGAACAAATGTAGGGGTGTTGTTTAAAGTAAAAATGTATATTTTATTTATAAGAAGGATCTTGAATAGCTTGCCTAGGATCACATGTAAATGAAACAGTTATAGCGTATCTAACGCCATCCTTTAATCTTTCTACACGATGTAAATTCTCAGATCCTGACGTAAAAAATGATATACGACCTGAAATTAAATATAAAAGAATTAATTGAAGGAGCTAAATCTCTACCATTTGGGACCTAGACATTCACAAAAGTGGGTTGCAACGCATATAATACTGTAATATGAATGTATATAAACTGATTTACATTCGATGGTTTCCGTTTTACTCCAATTTCAAATCAGTTATGTTCGGCGAAATATGCTAGCAATTTCAATCAAGTGCAGATTTCTAGCGTCTAGTTATTTCAGTCTACATCACGCCATTTGAATTAGTGCATTGTGTCTAGCCTCGTCCCTCGAGTCTCTCAATATTAGGCCTACAACTGGGGCTGAAATCCATTGGTACAAAAATCGTGTACCAATGTTAAAAAATTGTTTTATCATAAATATTGGATATCATAAGCTCATCCTTTCCCGGTAAGTTTACATCGTCAATGTTGATTTAAATTGACCAATCATTCGTGTTTTCGATGTAGAAGATTTTGAGTTAGGTTCTTTAAAGTTACTTTACCGCGAACAAACTGGGTGATTATGATGATATATTTGGACAAAAACATATTCAAACTAATTAATCTATCCAGATTTTGCATCAAATCATTTTCAAAACATTGAATTCTTGAGGGAAACCTTGCTATAAAAAAATCGATTAAAAGAGGTCATGTTTGTGTCACGTGTCAAAGTATCCTAGCAACAAGTGCGTGAAGTCGGAAGAGAATTCATTGCATATACAAGATGATGTTGTCTTAAATCGCCGATTATTTATCATAAATATCCAAGCCTAATTAAATCGACAGATTATCCACTGCCCACGCCTTTTCCCGCGGTTTTTATCTCAGAAACTGGTGTACGCTTAAGCTCAACATCAATTTTATCAACACATATATCAAGCGCTCACTAACGGTGGGATCTGTTCGTGCAAGCTTTGACGTCACCCCAGCTGACATCCTTAATAGCCGGGTCGTTGATTAGGGAAACCCTTACATTTTTGTCCCGCATGAGCACCATGGGTGTTGTTCGAGGAATTGCCATACTTTTATTGGAAATAACCAAGAAGCTTTAATGAGGTGGAGGTGGCATAGCGTCACTTTAGTTGTCGACGCCATATTGGTTAAAGCAAAATAGCGTCTCTCTAATAATTTTGACAATATGCTTGACATATATTTTTTTCAAAATAACTAAAATTCATCTTCGTATCAACTGAAAAAAAAATATGACCTTAATCTGAGGAGAAAAACTACATGAGTAAGGTGGAGGGATTGTCAATCAAACTGGTTTCGTTTACTCGCCAGGTCACTTATTCTTCATCGCGATAGGACCTGTTGGTCGGAAGCTACCAAGTCCGCCCCAGACAATTTTTATACCGGGATAAATGTGGAATTATGATCATAAATGGTTGCTAACAGCAAATCTTTTAAAATCAAAATCAGAAGAAATTAGATACCCGCCATACAATAGGTCGTTAAGTGGTTTCCTGTCTAACCGAGGGCTAAAGTCAACGAACAAGGAACAAGGAGTATTGATCAATGGTGCATTGAGAGGGCGCTTTCTCGGGAACCGAGAGCACATAGTCACACGAGTTCCTATACCCTAGCTGGGAATCTCAACCGATTCGATTGTTATCAACAATATCCGGTTTCTTTTGTTTTTGCGAGCACCAACTACCCTGCCTACACACCATGTACGCCTCTAAAACTCCGCAGATATAAGTTTTCTTACACAATATTCTAAAAAAGCCGCAGTTACAAGTTATTTTAACATATCAATCATTCATTTCATTTTATTAGATATGAAATATATTATGTGTATTAAAATTTTATAAATCTATACAATCTGTTGTATAGCATAGGCTACTCGGATTGAGCCGATATTTTAATGCCAAAACCTTCTTTATTATAACTGTATATGTGTTGCCTTTCATTATGTAATCAAATTTAATTTTCATAAATTTATACAATCTGCTGTGTATAAGATGACATTTTTAATACTATAGGCTGAACTTTATAGAGTTGTAACTTAATAATGTATTATTTATATAATATTATGTGTTGCTTTTCACGGTGTAAAACAAATTTCCACACCGCCAATTATTCTTAAAGGACCGAAGTCCGTAACTTAAGATCCTCCAAAATCTTCAACATCGAAAAAACGAATTATTGGTTAACTTAAATCAACATTGATGATGTAAACTTACGAGGAAAAGATTAGTTTCTGATATACAATATTTAAGATAAAATAATTTTTTTAACATTGGTACACAGTCGTGTACCATAATGCGCTTCAGCCCCAGTTGTAATAAGATACTCGAGAGACGAGGCTAGATACATTGCACCTAATCTAACGGCATATGTAGACTGAAATAGCCAGACGATAGAAATTTGCACTGGATTGAGACTCATGCATGGCTTATTTCGCGGAACATAACTGATTTTGTGAATTTCTGGGTCCCAACTGTTAGCGATTTATCACCTGTAAAATGTTTTGAGTCAACCAACATGGCGTCACTAGCCGTCTCCAGTTCACCAAAACTTCCTGGAAATACCCCCCCCCCCGCCCATAAATACTTTTCTAGCTATTATACAGGACCTCAGTTTTTATACCATCTACACGACTAAGGAATATTTCCTTGTCAAGCCCTCTACCCTGCACCACTGACAAGGGGGAACCAGGCTGGAAAATCCTCAGGAACTTTCTGGGCAAACACCTGGACTACCTGGTTTGCGAGTCAGAGACTTACTCACCAAGTCATCCTGACTCCCAACCTGGATATATATTTCGGAAGACCAACATAGGGGTCTGTCTTGGCAACTGAAATCAGTTCGATATAAACCTGTTTTAATCTCACTTAGTCTGGGTTCAACTGTTTTAGTATCACCTAGTATTGGTTCAACTGTTTTAGTATCACCTAGTCGTAGTTCAACTGTTTTAATCTCACCTAGTCTGGGTTCAACTGTTTTAGTCTCACCCAAAGCCGTATAGATAAAGTTGCGACAACTGTGAAGCCAGAAAATTCACATGACGTCATAAAAATATGACGTCATACGTAAAAAGACGCCATTTTGGGTCCCAGGTAAAAATGTAGTCATACATATGAAATAGGCCTACCAATACAGATTTGCCCTTGTTGTATTGGATACCTAAATTACATAAAAATCCTTACAAGCAACGTTTTATAGCAGGTTCATCCCGTTGTTCCACAAAACCACTTTCAAAGGTATTGACATCTATACCAATAGCTGTTAAAGCGGATATTCAAAATACTGTGACAAAGTAGCCTATACTCTCGAAGTGGTATAGGGCCTACTCTCGAAGTGGATATTAAAAAATTCCAAAAAATTACTTAATGGTTTGCAATCTAGATCCCTTGCTCTACTGCTAGATATCAATATTTAGTTGTAAATTATAATTCTACATATTTCGTTAAGTATTAAAGTGATTCAAAAAACAAATACACGGCCATCAAGATAATTCAGATGTTGGATTTTTTGATTGATAACATCTTTGTTGAATTTGGAGGGGAATATATATTCGCAAGTGGTTGGCATCCCAATGGGCACTATTACACTATTTTGCTTGAATACACTATTTTGCCTATAACGTTTTTAGGACTTCGAATTCTGTCTTATGGTTTGGATTGTTCGTACTTGGTTTTTATTTTATTGTTTTGCGCGGCTGGCTGTTCCAATAGAAATGGGCGCGGATTAAAATTTCACAGATTTCCGCGAGATCCTTCAAGAAGACGACAATGGGAAGTGCAAGTCCCTCGTCTTCCCCGGAAAGCGACAGATGTATCATATTTATGTGAGGTAAGTAGTAAGTTAAAGTAGGTTTTCCTGATATTTTAACAAAATAATAAGAAATATGCATCTTATCCATTGGTGATATATCAGCTCCAAATGCACGTATTCAATGTGCGCGTTTTTTTTCGCCGGTCCGATGCAGATGTAATTGGACCGTTTATTTACACGTAACCGGCGAAAAGACCGCAAAACGCACACAAAACTGGCTTTATCTTTATCATTCATGATGTGAGGTATCTCAGTAAATAGACTTAGTCAAGGGTCCGCTTATTACGGCGTGGTTGACTCTTGTCTGTGGTGCATAAAAAAGAAATGCTGTCTAGTAAAGTAATTCGGATGGGACGTAAAACCGGGGTTTACGATATGGTGTTTTCATCATCCACCAGGAAACCCCAGCTGTGATACACGTATAATGTTAATATAGATCTATTATAGAATAACTATAAAACCTGAAGTTAACATATATATTTTGTTGCAGAAACATTTTGACAACATGAAATAAGAATCAAACGGACAGGATGGTCTAAGAAAGCTGAAACCTAACACTGTCCCCCTCTAAACCCATTATCGTAAGACAACCTCTCACAAAGCGATCGGCTGTATGCCAAGAAGAAGAAGAAGAAATATGTACGGGTTACCCTTTCCCGTCCATACGAACCTTACAGCGACGAGCAGAGGGGATTGACTTCCGGCCGGGGTCGTTATAAGATGTTTTTGCATTTATGAAGATTAAAGTTAATTCCATGAAACTGGAAGAACGAGACTGTTGTCTCAATTTAGATGAAATGGCTATGTCGATAACATCTGGATTTAATTATGATACAAGTACTAAAACTGGAAAGTCATTAGGCGAAGAGTTTATGGAAAATCATGAAGATAAATTAAAGAATATACCAAATTGCCACCTTATTATTGATAAACTATTGAATAATTATTGTTCTTTACGGTTACGTATTTATTCAAATATGGAACGGAATAGAAGACGAAAAGATTTGAAAAATAAGGGAGAATGACAATGCATTTTTTAGTGAAATCATTAAAGTGATATCATCATTGTGGCATTTCAGTAGTTTATAGTGTGTTTAATTAAATTGAGTTATTTTGTACATAACTACTGTATGATCTCGTTTATTTGCTCTTTATTACAGATTTTATGAGAATGTTTTATAAATAACATATCTATTAATATGTTATTAACTTTATATTTACCATCATTCTTATTATTTCAGAGGTTTTTTTTTTCATTGAACAGATGCGATTCTTATTCCATCCCTTTTACAAAAATGATTAATATTATCACTTGCATTAATTTTGATTGACTGCCATTTAGAGCAAGTAGTCCACCTATGTGCGTCTTTTGTTTTTACTGTTTACAACAGACACAATAAATTTTACAAAACGTTTAGGAATTTGGACATCAATAGTTTTGTATCATAATATGGAATATTAAATAATAATCATAATTTTAATTGATACAACGCAACAAAACTCATCCGATGGCTGCTCAATGGCGCTTCACAGAACTCAGTTAAAAGTTAAAATAAATTGCACATGCAAACATTATTATCAATTTGTTAGATAACTGTTTTGCTCTGAAAAGCCATGGCGTGAAGAATGTAATCCATTAGAAATAAATTTGTATAGTAAAGCTATATGACGCCATGACGTCATAGTATTTATAGCGTCATAGTTGGGACCCAAAATGGCGCCTGTAAATCAGTTGTCGTAACTTTCCCTATACAGGGCTTTGGTCTCACCTAGTCCTGGTTCAACTGTTTTAATCTCACCTAGTCTAATTTCAACTGTTTTAGTCTCACCTAGTCTTGGTTCAACTGTTTTAGTCTCACCTTGTCTTAGTTCAACTGTTTTAGTCTCACCTTGTCTTAGTTCAACTGTTTTAGTCTCACCTTGTCTTAGTTCAACTGTTTTAGTCTCACCTTGTCTTAGTTCAACTGTTTTAGTCTCACCTTGTCTTAGTTCAACTGTTTTAGTCTCACCTTGTCTTAGTTCAACTGTTTTAGTCTCACCTTGTCTTAGTTCAACTGTTTTAGTCTCACCTTGTCTTAGTTCAACTGTTTTAGTCTCACCTAGTCTTACCTAGTCTAGGTTCAACTGTTTAGTCTCACCTAGTCTTGGTTACCTAGTCTCACATAGTCTTGGTTACCACCTCTTACCTAGTCTTGGTTCAACTGTTTTAGTCTTACCTAATCTGGGTTCAACTGTTTTATTACTGTTTTCATCTATAAATATAAATCGTCCACCCGTGAAATCTTGTTCGTATGTAGATAAATATAATAATGATGTGTAATGAAATGAACCGTACGTCTCCTGAAAACAAACGAGAAAAGTCAGTTTAATTATAATAGCATCCAGGGTTTCTTTGACCAATTACCAAATGGAACATTGCTCCTTTAGAATATCAAAATAAAATTTGACAGATTTGCAGTAAAGAGAGAGAGAGAGAGAGAAATAATTCGTTTGCGCATAGGGTCTTTAGCAGTGGAAGGAAACCGGAGTGCCTAGAGAAAACCTACGAGGTTGAGAAGGCGCCCCTATCTCCATGCCACATATGCTCACACCAGGGTTCAAAACCACAGGTGTAACCCAGAGGTGGCCGGCCAACTAGAGGTCGAAGCGCGGCACTCTAAACCACTAGGCCATCCCAACCCCCCGATTTGCATTAAATATTTGGGGGTCAAGCTACTATTATTTTTAAACTTGTTTCGATACAACAATCCCTCCATGGCTTTTTTGAATCCAGTCTCAAAAAAAAACTCTGTCATTGATAGGCTTCGTCCAATTTGTTTCCATGGAAACACAAAAATCATTAAATCTGAGATATTTCTAAGGTAAAACTACTATAATATGGGTACTCCTTGTCACATACAACCGAGGATTCGAAACCACACCAGTTGACTCAATGACTGGCTTTAAGATACAGCCCGCATGTGCTAACCATTCGGCCATTCAACCCCCGATGAACATGATCTGAGTATTTGTTGACAAAACATTAAAATCCACTCCCTCTTAATTATATATATCTACATAATTCTTTTTACCAGTAAATATAAGGATTACCTTATCAACATGTGCATGCCAATATTCATCATGAATAGTGCTCGGTTCTTTCGTATTCATACGCGAAAAAAATGTTGGTTTCGTTAAATAGAGTTTATCTTTTGGAATGTTAAATTCTCTTGCTATGGTGCTGTGTATTTGATTCTTCACTTTCCTAAAAATTAAAACATAGAAATTCATCCAACCATGAGAATGAAAGAGAGAAAAGATATGTTTCCAGGAAACCAACCATACGCCCAAAGCAGCTAAATCGTCCCAACAGTCAACAAGAGTTGTCGCATATTGTTTTCTTTTTTCGGTAATGAAACATTTATTATACAGTACACTTAAAATCTGGTTAAGAATAACAACTGATTGAGAATAACAACTCATTAAGTAACTATCAGAAACTAATTAGTATTTGTTTTGCTTCTAGTTCCGCCCCACACACTAGCAGACAGGGGCAACGACAATATACAACCACATTTCAATGTGGGCCTATAAAAATGACTGATTTTTAACTTAATGTCATTTTCATTCAACACACTGCTTCAGGGGGAGTAACTGTGTATCGGTCTGCATAAGCCCTGTTGGTGTAAACAAGTAGGATGTTAAACCCCATTTCATTTTAATGGATGTAATTGTTACCTTTATGTGTATTTATCTTTCATAAATTGGGTTTAACATCCTACTGTTTTGCTCTGACTGGGCTAAGTAATAAAGACAGCCATACACCATACAGTGTGTTATGTGGGAAATTTTGCCCGGACCAATGTGCTACGGCTCTACTCTTATATCCAATTCCAACTGCCAATGGATGCTTTAAGCGCAGTACACTGTGTACTGTGGACCTCTATTTTTTGTCCCATCCAACCAACTAACCAGCTGTCCTTGTTAGGCCCTTCGTCTTGCATCACTGACAACGGGCAAACCACGCTGCCAAATTTCAATGTATTTTCTTGTTCAACACTGGGAGGGGACCGCCAACATCCAGGCTAACGAGCCAGCATTTTACCAACTTAGCCAATGGCTCCCCATATTTTTTCAACTTTAATCTATGTACATTATATTTTGCGGTTGTTCAATCCTTTTCAAATGAATGAAATATTAATCTTTTAGAGGCATTTAGTAACTGGACAGAGCAATATATAGAATAGGCCTACATAAAAACACATACTGGTACTAATGGAAAAACAGCTACTTATTTATTTGGCCAACGTTTTGAAGAATATCAAGCTAAATAAACGCTATTGTTTAAATGACGGTAAATAAAGTAAAAGTTATAATTTGTGACCAACCTGTATATATTAAAGTCTTGTATTGATAATAAATCTAGATCTTCAGATTTTATAACACTGAAATAAAATAACACAACTCTTCAATATTATAACAAACCATAAAGATTTCAAGGTTTCTATTAGGTTTGAGAGCCATAATGGCTTTCAGACTTAAGTTAAGAATTTACTCAACTGTCATCACTGTGTATAAGAATTATTTTTTGATCCAGACACACAAAACTTTGCACATAATTTCTTATTGGAGTATTCGATACATTAAAATAACAAAATAATTATAAAGGATTATAATTTAGCTGAAATAACTAAGATATATCTTAATGGTATCTGTTGCAATATTTGAGGTGAAAGTCTGGACATCTGTAACAGCCCATTATGTCGATAAAAAATATTGCAATTGATAATATTTTCAATGCTTACTTGTAAATATTTATAAAGGCATTGTCTTTGGATAAGGCACCAGAATGTAGATCTAAAATAGAGGCCTGAAAAACACAGAAAGGAACATGCAAATATTTAATTAATTGACTTCTTAGATACTCGTATAGTAATTAGAGGGTGTGGGTGATGTGGCCAGATGGTAAAATACATGCACATGAGATCATAAGGTCTGTCATTGAGTCAAATGGCGTGATATCGATTACTCGCTAGTACGGGGCAAATAATAGAGTTGCCCGTTTTCGCTGGATCCTCCAGTTTCCTCCCACTGCTAAAGACTCCTATGTGCCAGCGAATTATTGAAATAATTTAAACTATATGTTAGTCTCGATATGACCTAGTTTGTGTCGAGTACAATAACATTGTACCTTATGTTTATATAAAAATGAAGTCAATGATAATTATTCTTACCCCTCCACTCGAGCCACCAAGAGCAAGACCTTTCTTGGCAACACTGAAAACAAAAACAGCACCATAAGGTCCGATGCCCACACAACATAAATAATGTAAGGGGAATCTTTATCCCGTTACCACCCTGATCAAGTTCTACTGGTGGAACCAAATTCCTTTGCATGTCCTCTACTCAGATTAGGGGGGTTGGATGGTAAGCATGAGTCAACTGGTGTGGTTTTGAATTCGATGGTTGTATGTGACAAGGAGTAGGTTCACCTGTCCAACCTCGCAGGTTTTTATCTGGGTCCTTCCACTGCTAAAGATGAATGAAATGGGGTTTAACGTCCAGGCCCATATCTAGACACCATTAAACGGGGGGGCATAACCTTTCGTTAGGGGGGCGAACTATTTTAGATAAGTACAAAATATGGTTTATAATGGTTCTAATGGTAATTGAATGTCATTAGATAAGAGAACATGAGAAAAATAGAAATAGTCTGCACATCCCTTGTTTATATTCACTCTATGCCTTATAAAAACATGGTAATACACAGACTTTTTCTGTTTTTCTTTCGTGTTCTCTTATCTAATGACATTCAATTACTTTATTGAATTGTCAGATATCCTCTTACAGTCCCATATAACAACTGTTGGTCTTCGAATGAATTATTAGTGAGCAGGAATTTAGCCGTGTGTCTGTTATCGCTCGCTGCTTCAGTCATTTATATAAAGCTGTCGCTCGTGTTTTCACGGTCGTTAAGTCACTGCCGATTCGGGTAGCGTGTAATACTCAGCTATCGTAGCATTGCTCTCTGCGTTAAAGTATATTTGGAATGTGTTTAACCAGCTCTATCACATATGTTATAATGACTGGCACCAATATTGTCCTTGAAATTATGGTCATTCATTACTTTCTAGTGAGTATCTCTTGTTTGTCAGCATTAACCAAATATTGTTGTGTACATGTATATATTGTCTTGTTATATTTTCATATTTTATCATTGCTTGATAATGACTAGAGAAGCCTAGTTGAAACCTGGCTCAGTAATAAGCAGTATTTGTATTCAATAAAGGGGGTTGGGATGGCCTAGTGGTCTACAGTGCCGCGATTCGACCTCTAGCTGGTCGGCAAACTCTAGCTTGCGGCTGTGGTTTCGAGCCCTGGTGTGAGAGTATGTGGCATTGAGATAGGGGCGCCTTCTCAACCTTGTGGGTTTCCTCCGGGCACTCCGGTTTCCTCCCACTGCTAAAGACCCCTACGCGCAAGCGAATTATTGAAATAAAATTAAAAACCATATGTTAGTCCTGAAATAACCTAGTTGTTTTAAGTGGACGTTGAACCCTATTTCTCTCTCTTTCTTTATCTCTCTCATATCTGACTAAAAATGATTAAAACCGATCTGTCGTCGCTTAAGTTATGGTTATTCATTACTCGCTAGTTATTATATTATTTACCTTAAAAGATGAAGAGCATCGTCTTCATCAATCAGATCATCCATAACAACACGACCACATGTTTTAGGTTTACATGCTGAAATAAAATACATCAAACTCATCTCCAGATTTATTTCTTACAAACTAACAGAAATAAAATGAAAAGGGGTTTAACGCCCTACTGTTCTGCTTCGACTGGGATATTGAAGTACACCGGTCACAATTCTATGGAATACAATTACTGCTTATATAACAGAGCGACTTTTCAACTAGGCTTCTCTAGTCATTATCAAGAAATGAAAAAAATTGAAAATATGACAAGGCAATATATACATGTACACAACAATACTTAGCTGATGCTGGCCACCCAGGGCTAATGCGGATGGGTATACACCATACAGTAAAACAATGAAGAAAATTTTGCCCGGGCAGCAGCATTATAGACTATATTGAATTCCAACTTCTAAGGGGTGTTATATGTGCAAACCAATGTATAGCCTACACGGGTTACACAGCTTCCCTTGTCAGGCCCTTCATGCAGCACCACTGATAGGGCAAACCACTTTGGAAAATCCTGATGAACTTTCTCAGCCAATGCAGGGATCAAACACCCGATCTCCAGGCTAGCAAGCCAGTATCTTAGCCACTGTAACCTCAATGCTGAAATATGCAGAGGTATTACATGAAGGGTTTAATAAGATGTCCGGCGTTAAAGCTGGCCAGCCACCTTTGACTTGCGGCTGTGGTTTCGAGCCATGGTGTAAGCGTATGTATCGTGGAGATAGGGGCACCTTCTCAACCTCGTGGGTTTCCTCTGGGCACTCTGGTTTCCTCCCACTGCTAAAGACCCCTACATACAAGCGAATTATTGAAATAAAATTAAACCATATGTTTAGTCCTGAAATGACCTAGTTGTGTTGAGTGTACATTAATGCCATTTCTCTCTCTCTCTCAACCGGTGGGTTTTTGTCCCATCCGAAAGACTAGACAGCTGTCCTTGTCAGGCCCTCCGTCCTGCATTACTGACAAGAGGGAACATCCGATCTCCAGTCTAGCGAGGCAGCGTCTTGCCCACTTAACCACCGTGACTAGTCTGGTCGAGCTATCCTCATATCGCGCATTAGTGGGAAAAAATTCCTACCCAAGCGATTATTATTTTATATGAACAAGTAGGGTGAGTAGCCTTCCAGAAAAATTTTCCCCGTTGATCGGCCTTGGGGAAAATTTTTAGGGGGCTTTTTTGTTTGGACCCCCAAAATCGCCCTAAAATCCGTTAATGGCTATGATGACTCGCTTAATGTTCATATTTGGGGTTAATAATGTACTAGGAGCCTATGGGAAATCGATACCAAGGAATTCAAAAATTTCGCCAAAAATGACCTATGACGTCATTGTGACGTCAAAAGTCAAAATGGCGCCAAAATTTTGAAAATTTACGTCATTCTTGAAGTTTATCATTATTCACGATCAATGAATTAATATTTGCTAAAAAAACAAACTGATATAAACAAACATTTATTTGATAGGTAAATGATAATGTAGTCAGATTTCATAGAATGACCATTGATCGTCATCTTCTAGGTCAACGCCCCTTCACGCGCTAACGCATTTCAGACCATTCTTCATGCTGCTGCATATCATGGTAGGCCTACTGCACTGATTTTTCAGCGACTTGCATTAACATCTCACAAAGTTTAAAACGCTTTTAGGGGCTACAGGAAGGTCTGTTATGCTGGGTTTGTAGCCTTCTGGTGTCCTTTTCCAGCCCCACTCGCTCGCATTCAGTTCGCTTTCATTTCATTTTAACCAAACGACGACCTGTAGATGAACTCTGAGCGCATGATAATAAGCCACCCGAACCTCGGTGGTATTGGGGCAGGGTAATGGAATTTTTCTCCGCCATCATGGAGTCAAATCTTTGGTATAGTTTAGTTAGGCTCACATTTGGTTCTCCGTACATTAAGGAGAATATTTTACATCCGGCATCTCCAACAGTTTGTTGATTGGATGATGTCACAATGAGTTTACTAAGCTTTTTGGACCTTTTTATCGCTTTTAGCATCAAGTAAATGTTCACAATCAAATCTAAAGATATCTAATTAAATAAAAACCAAGTACGAACAATCCAAACCATAAGACATAATTCGAAGTCCTAAAAAACGTTATAGGCAAAATAGTGTATTCAAGCAAAATAGTGTAATCAGCAACTGGACTGCTCCTCATGTACAAAATACACGACAAACAGTATCCGGAAGAGTAAGCTTATCCTGTCAGACGCCACACCCGCCATTGCTGCATCCAATCTATTAGGCGAAATGTCGGTGAAAATAGCGTGATTGATTGTCCAATGAAATATCAGTATGCAAAATGCATGCGATGAACTGTGTTAACGATGTAGTAAACATTATCAGGGAGATAGTAGTGGTATACGTATCAATTAAATATATCTAGAATAATAGCCCAGAGAGACACGTTATATTTCCCAATCAAATCATTATGACGACCATAGAACTTTTTAAATGTTTTAATAAGTTTAGTGCGCAAGTGTCCTTGTAGTTGAAGCTTAGATGATAAAATAATGCCTCGATCTACTTAAAAATTCAGAATAAAGGGAACAAGCTCTCGCGTAACGAATTAGCGGAGACATAAAGTTCTCTTATCATGACATAAAGTTCTCTTATCATGACATAAAACAGTTTATCATACTTTGGTAGCATTCCAGTCTCTTTGAAAATGGTCTTTAGGGATACCTCTGAAGACTGTTTCAGGTTCTGATTCAGCTTGTTAGTCATAAGAAGTTTAATTACTATAGCTACACAGAACTTTCCTTGAGTTCCCTTAATTTCAGAAGCCGGCAAAGGTAAACTTCGTACCATTTCAAGCGCATCGCTCAGCTTTTGTTTCTAGAATATCAAGAAGGCTGACTTTTTTAGTTGGAGAAGAAGAACTTGGATCACACCGATGCCTTTTTGGATTGAAAATTTCAAGATTAACGCCCCGTGCCGCTGCTGGTTTATCATCTACGAGCAGTAAATCAACGTGCACGGATCCAATTGTCAGAAAATCTTCAACGCCCTTGATTTGCTTCTTGTCTTTGTTTTAATGTCATTTCGTACGTCGGCTATGTTAGCCATATTGATTTAAGGTATATTGCCAGTTTCAACGTCCTGTGGCCTAGTTTTGCTTGTCTCAGATCTCAAATTCTGTTTGCCACAGCAACGCATACGCTGGATATTCATGCCTTAACGACAGTCTCTTCAATGAAGGTTATGTAGCTCCGGATCTGATTCTGTATCGGGTTATGATCCTTTCCTGTCAAAAATTGCAGCGCTGTGATATGATTGTCATTGGTCTGTTCCAAGGCTTTATTTTGCGTGATAATGGCGTGACAGTTGGTGCCAGTCAAACCAAGGGAGGTTATTCCAGCTGCACGTGACTGATTCACATTAGATGGTCAGACAGTTGTCTTCGCGGGAACTGTTAATAACGAATAAACAAGTTCAGGATGCTAATTCTTGAAGTGGGCGGTTGGTGGTATCTTCTTGAACATCATTGAAGCTAGAACTTTTAAGACTCCAATTATCCCAGCAGCGGAATCCAAATGTCCAGATATGCTCTTTACAGCACCAATTGGTACGTCTTGGACACCAGCCTTTGGGGAGAAAACCGAAGACCATGCGGATAATTCTATTTTAGTGCCATTCCCGTGGGTCTCAATAAATGAAATGTCAGATGCGAATTCGATTACTTGTTTCTGTGAAGTAGAAGTAGGTGCAATAATACCATTTCCATGTCCAACACTGTTTGAAGCAACGCCTTTCAATACCCTATAAATAATAGATACACATCACTTTTTCGCCCACTGCAGTACCAGTAGCATCTCGATCAAAAGCTCTACCATGAAAGTCTGGCGAAAGTATACCAGCTTCCCGGAATACTCATGTTCTTGCTGGATAAAGTACAAGATTGGCACCACCAATCAGGGCTTCTTCACATTCTCCCTTTGTATTGATTCACATGCTAATTTGAGAGCCACCAGTGAGGAGGTACACTACCATGCGCTCAGAGTTTATCTGCAAGTCTTCGTTTAGTTAAAATTAAATGAAAGCGAGCTGAATGCGAGCGAGTGGGGCGGTAAAAAGACACCAGAAGGCTACGAACACATCATGACAGACCTTCGTGCAGCCCCTGAAAGCGTTTTAAACTTTGTGAGATAAAGTTTCAAGTCGCTGAAAATCAGTGCGCTGCCATGATATGCCGCTTCAGGAAGAATGGTAGTGAATCTTGCAGGAATTCTGAGGACGTTGATCTAGAAGATGACGATCAATGATCATTCTATGAAATCTGACTATATTATCATTTACCTATAAAATCAATGTTTGTTTATATCAGTTTGGTTTTTTAGTAAAAACATGGAGTAATTCATTTATTGTGAATTATGATAAACTTCAAGAATGAGGTAAATTTTCAAATTTTTGGCGCCATTTTGACTTATGACGTCACAGTGACGTCATAGGTCATTTTTGACGCCATTTTTGAATTCCTTGGTATCGATTTCCTATAGGCTCCTAGTACATTATTAACCCAAATATGAATATTAAGCGAGTTATCATAGCCATTAACGGATTTTAGGGCGATTTGGGGGGTCCAAACCAAAAAGCCCCCTAAAAAATTTTCCCCAAGGCCGATCAATGGGGAAAATTTTTCTGAAAGGCTACTAACCCTACTTGTTCATATGAAATAATAATCGCTTGGGTAGGAATTTTTTCCTACTAAATATGTACCTCGACCAGGCTAGACCCCCTCCCCCCAAAACAATGACACTACACATTTACATCCCTGCTATACTTCTAATAATTAATCAACAACACACCTTCAAATTTTTCTAACTGGTAATCATTAGAACATGGAACTTGATAGAAGGATCTTTTAACTTTACTTGATGCTGGTACAAGCGTTTCAAACTCATTCTCTTCTCTGTATATTAGATAGATAAACAGTGCAAGGGAGATAACTACACTTAAGCCTGCACCTAGATAAAATACTGATGATGACACAACACATGTCGAATGTTTCTGTTTCTTTGTTTTTGTTTTGTCATCTGTTAAGTTTTCAACATTCCTTAAAGGTAAAAATATCTCAAATTAAAATACGACAAAATTCAAACAGATTTATGGCAATAAATTCTCCAAAAAGGTGTATTTAATGACAATACTTAAAGAAAAGGGAGAGAGCTGGAGAGATAGAGAGAAAAGTGGGGTTTAACGTCCACCCGACACATATTAAGTCATTTCGTGGCTAACACATCTTTCAATTTCATTTTCAATAATTCGCTTGTATGGGAGGAAACCAGAGGACCTGAAAAAATCCCACAATGTTGGATAGGCGACCCTTCTCCTTGTCACATGCAACCAGCGAATCGAAACCACACAAGGTGACTCAATAACAGACCTTACAATACAGCGCACAAGTGCTATATTATAACCATTCGGTCATCTTTCTCACCAAAAAATAAATTATAATAAATGTACATGTTGTAAGTAATCTTCAGACCTACTTTAGGCCTATCACATGAATCCTTAAAGTGGTTCAAATTTTACAATATGTACATTTTTCACTAAATTTTTTGACAATGCATACATTTTCTCAAACAACATATAACGTGGAGGGGACACTGTTAAATACTGTACACTGTTACTGTACACCGTAACGATGGCTTGTCAATTTTGTCTCAAATATTGCATGGTTTTAGTCAAAATCACAAGGACCGCACTACTATAATCGAGGCTATGAAATAGGGTATGTTATAAAATGTTATTATTTTAACCTTTTTGTAACTGTATTTCTTTTTCTACCAGTACCACTCATTATTCTGTCTT
This sequence comes from Patella pellucida, assembly GCA_917208275.1. Taxonomy (NCBI): domain Eukaryota; kingdom Metazoa; phylum Mollusca; class Gastropoda; family Patellidae; genus Patella; species Patella pellucida. Next base: position 86,548,835 of record OU795036.1, on the reverse strand, counting down.
TGAAATTACTTGCTTCAGTGTAAGTTGATATAAATCATGACTTAAAAATGAAATCCATGCAAATTTTGTGTTTAATGCAATTGAAAAGTGATAACTTTGATGAATTTGTTAATGGAAAAGATATATTCAGAACAGACAGGCACAGCAAAACATACAGCAGCTGAAACATCAAAGACAAAAACTTTGACGACTTTGTCTTTTCAAAGAAATGACTGTCCTTATTTTTTATGTTTTGTTTTCGATATCAACGGTTTTCGGCATTGACAACTGTAATAAACTATTTGTCGTCATATAACTGATTTTCAAGAAACAATATTCTACACAGCTTGCACAGTGGTTTACTAATAAAGATAGTATTTCCTCTGAAATATTGTTATTTGTTTATGTCGGCGACTCAGCTCTTTAGTACCGGAAGTACACGTGTATTAGGTTTTACTAAATGGAGTTGTCTCCCTTCAACTTTCCGAAGATTTGTGATTTGTTTTTGTTTACTTACGGGAGGAAAAAGGGCGGCAGTTGGTAGTTTTGTCTTCAGTGTTGTGGTAGGTATTTTTTTGTAGAGAAGACCATGTGGTGCTGTAACCTATTATTATTAATATTGGCTCAAAATGGACTGGTGTATCCGTTTGCCATAATTAATAATTATAAATGATAATAATTAAGACTTTACTTTGTCTTATTTAGACTGAGAGTGAGAGGGGCACGTTTTTCAGGTATGTAGCCGGGATCCAATCTTCCAATGTAAAGGGAATGAAATTGGGTTTAACATCTGTGCTTTTCTGGGTAGTTTTACCAGGGGTAGGACAGTTGCACAGCCACAGGATCTCAGGTTTTTTTTATCCCATCCGAATGACTATACAGATAAAGATCCTTAAGCGGCAGACACTTGAGGCAAATTTTTGGCCAAATCAACAGGTGCCAAATTGATGCTGCTAATTCATCGGGCCATGAATGGACATGTTAGACAAATTCTCAGCCCGATCCCCCAATCGATTGCATCACCTTTCACATTACATGATTAACCATGGCAACATCGCAGGTAAAAGAAAAAAAAAACGCAGTGGTTTGTTGCTTTTTTTAAAAAATTATACATGTATGCTGGTCATTTTGGGACTAACGTATGGTTTTCAATGGGAGCGTACCGGAGTGCCCGGAGGAAACCCACAAGGTTAAGAAAGCGCCCCTATCTCCATGTCACATACGCTCACCCTAGGACTCAAAACCACAGTCGCTAGCCAGAGGTGACCGGCCAGCTAGAGGTAGAAGCGCGGCACTCTGGACCACCAGGCCATCCCAACCCCTCAGAGTAAAAAAAGGTCCACGGGTGAATAGGAGTGTCCGGTTGAAAATCGGGATCCGTCACAGAGACACACGTACATTTTTTTTTTAACAATCTAGATCGAGAATTGGCAGAAGAAGACATTGGTGGTATGTTTATGAAGTTGTGATATATTCACTATTTTGTCTTCAAACAATGTGTGGGGGGTCACAGTGGCTAAGTGGGTAAGATGCTGGCTAGGTAGCCGAGAGGTTGGTGTTCAATCCCTGCATTGGCCAAGAAAGTTCATCCAAATTTTTTTGGTGTGGTTCGGTCACCCTTGTCGGTGATGCAGGACAAAGGGTCAGACAAGGATAGCTGTCTAGTCCTTCAGATGGGACAATAAAAACAAGGTCCCGTGTTCACATTGCCAATTGGCGTTCACGTTAAAGATACCTTTGCAGTTGGAATTTGATATAAGAGAAGGCCGTAGCGGCGCTGTCTGGGCAAAATTTCCCTCATAGCACATTTGATTCAGCCGAATTTCGGAGACGATTGATTCAGAAATTGTGCCCCTGCTTTATCAAAACATTACTCAGTAAGAAACAGTAGGGCCTTGTCATATTCCACAGAATTTTTATTTTTCAATATTTGTCTAATAAAGACCCAATTACACTGTTATTTATAAAGAATCTCTCTTAAAACATTGTAAATTTAAATGTATTTTTTAATTAAATTTATTGTATGTTACAGGTTTCAATTGAAAGTTAAAATGGCTAAAACAAGGAACAAATCCAGTAAACCTACAACAGTTGCAGATAAACCGGAAACCACGATCAAAAAGCAGAAAGAAAAAGTTGTCAAGAAAACGGAAATAAAGAAAAAGACTAAAGCTGCTGTAGATGAGATGAAAAATGGAGAAACGTCGAAAGCTTCACCTAAACATTATTCTAAATTAATTGATGAGGATACAAATATTGAGGTAGTGTAGGCCAGAGATTTTTGATCTTGGGTGTAATGAGGCCTATTTTCCGGCATGGAGTAGGGTCAACTGACTAACCATATGGGTTTTCTCTGGGTTCTGGCGGATCACGTGGCTAAGACACTGGCTGCTAGCCTGAGGGCCTGACAAGAACAGCTGTCTAGTCATTCAAGGTCCTGTACGCACATTGGCGAGCTTGTAAAAGATACATTGGCAGTTGGAATTTGATATCAGAGTAAGCCGTAGCACTGCTACCCGGGCAAAATTTACCTTTTAGCACACTGTATGGCCTATGCCCGTCTTCATTATACTAACACAACAAGTCACTTTTGCATACAGAGGTTCCATCTTCTTTAGCCTATCCAGCTCCCATTTCATTTCATATTTAGAAATATAAAGCTTTGGGTGAAATACATGACCACCATTAAAGCTAGGTCTAATGAATCAATTTTATTTTTGAAAATAAAAGGGGCTCTAAAAACTCAATTGGCTGCTCTGACTTCCTGCAGTTTACAACGGTGGCACACTCTTTTTTGAGGTCTGAGACATTAAAGAGTGAGATTTTGATGTGTATATGTTTTCGATTGTCAGTGGTGCAGGAGGGATGGCAGCTGTCTAGTGATTTCGATGGTACTAAAAACCAAGGTCCTGTGTGTACATTGGTGGTTGAAATTCAATAGAAAAGTACCATAGTGCTGCTGCCTGGGCAAGATTCCACCCACAGCACACTGCATGCTATAGGCCTGTCTTGATTAGCCCAGTCATATAGAAGAACAGTAGGACGTTAACCCCATTTCATTTAATGTTCTTAAAATTTTATATTTTAGTCTCCAGATAAACTGGTATTTTCAGCCAAACCATGTACAAGAAATAACAAGGGGGAACTAATATTTGAAGATTTTAAGGATTTCCATCCGAATCTGACTCCAAAAGAAGTTTTACAAGCTGGTAGTTTTGGTGGTACTTATTTCCGTCCAATCAAATCAAGTGTTACAGGTAGGTCTAACATCGTTGGGTTATTCTACGTACTCTGATTACCTCCCACTGCTAAAGTCACACTATGCGCAAGAGAATTATTGAAATAAAATTGAACCATGTGTTAGTCCCAATATGACCCAGTTTGTGTCAAGTGGACCTTAAACCCAATTTCTCTCTTTTTCTCTAGAGGTAGGTTTATTTATGTCCACACAAATATCATCCATCTTGGATTTATAGTGAGAGAAATGCAAACAAGGCCATAGCAGGACTAACATATCAATCAATATGGAAATGAGGTCGTATATTGCGGTCACATCCATCTATGCGAAGAGTTCTTGTGTCCTTGAATAAGACACTTCATCTCTTTTTACCAGTCTACCCAGCTGTAATTGGGTACTGGTAGGATGGTGTATGTATAACAGAAACAACTGTTGCGCTGTTGGGGCTCTATCTAAAATTTCAAGAGTTCAGTGGTGAAGGGAGGTAATCAGGCTTTACCTGTATCCTAGAACCGGGACATTAATTGTGAGGTTCTTTGGGCATATATTTGTGGATATAGCGCATTATAAATACGCACATTATTATTATAATTATCACTGAAGGACCCAGACCCAGAGGTTGGACATGCGTCCCTACTCCTTGTCTCGGGGTGTTGGATGGCCGAATGGTCTAGGGTGTTGCCCTTTGACCTCAAGCTGGCCGGTCACCTCTAGCTTGCGGCTGTGGTTTCGAGTCCTGGTGTGAGCGTATGTGGCATGGAGATAGGGGCGCCTTCTCAACTTTGTTGGTTTCCTCTCGGCACTGCGGTTTCTTCCCACGGCTAAAGACCCCTACGTGCAAGTGAATTATTGAAATAAAATTAAAACCATATGTTAGTCACGAAATGACCTAGTTGTGGACGTTAAACCACATTTCTCTCTTTGTGTGTTTCCTCCCTCTGCTAAAGACCCCTTTGCGCAAGCAAATTATTAAAATAAAATTAAACCATCATATGTTGGTCTCGAAATGAACTAGTTTGTGTCGACTGGACCTTAAACCCCATCTCTCTCTCCTTGTCACAACTCACATGCAATTGGATTCTTCTCACTTATTGATTATTGTTATTTATGTAATAAACTATTGTTATTTTATGTAATAAACTATTGTTATTTTATGTAATAAACTATTGGTATTTTATGTAATAAACTATTGGTATTTTATGTAATAAACTATTGGTATTTTATGTAATAAACTATTGGTATTTTATGTAATAAACTATTGGTATTTTATGTAATAAACTATTGGTATTTTATGTAATAAACTATTGGTATTTTATGTAATAAACTATTGGTATTTTATGTAATAAACTATTGGTATTTTATGTAATAAACTATTGGTATTTTATGTAATAAACTATTGGTATTTTATGTAATAAACTATTGGTATTTTATGTAATAAACTATTGGTATTTTATGTAATAAACTATTGGTATTTTATGTAATAAACTATTGGTATTTTATGTAATAAACTATTGGTATTTTATGTAATAAACTATTGGTATTTTATGTAATAAACTATTGGTATTTTATTATCAGGTAAAAAGTATTCATCAGAAGTTTGGAAGGAATTACCCAGTGATTGGTTAAAAGGTTTAAATATTGGTTCTCAGGTATGATTTACATCCATTGGGTTTAACCCTGTCTAGCTAGTACAATACAGGAGGGGGGATTGGGATGGCCTAGTGGTATAGAGTGCCGCGCTTCGACCTCTAGCTGGCCGGCTACCTCTGGCTTGCGTAATTATAGGTTGTATATATTGTATTTACAGGTTGTATATATTGTAATTACAGGTTCTATATATTGTAATTACAGGTTGTATATATTGTAATTACAGGTTGTATATATTGTAATTACAGGTTGTATATATTGTATTTACAGGTTCTATATATTGTAATTACAGGCCGTATATATTGTAATTACAGGCCGTATATATTGTAATTACAGGTTGTATATATTGTAATTACAGGTTGTATATATGGAATTTACAGGTTCTATATATTGTAATTACAGGCCGTATATATTGTATTTACAGGTTGTATATATTGTAATTACAGGTTCTATATATTGTAATTACAGGTTCTATATATTGTAATTACAGGTCTGTATAGTGTAATTACGGGTTGTATATATTATAATTACAGGTTCTATATATTGTATTTACAGGTTGTATATATTGTAATTACAGGTTGCATGTAGTAAATATGATGAATCAGTAAATAAATATGGTGTAAAGTGTGGCGGTAGTCTGGAGATGTGGGAAACATCCGGTTGGATACATAAACAAGATCCATATGGTTGGTTCCAATGGTATTGTAGGTAGGTACTACATATATTATATAAACGTTTACCCTAGAGATAACTCTACCCTTCGTTTATTCTGTTAAAACTTGCCAGCAGTGTCAGATCGGTCCCTCGCCGTGTATCCGTTACCACTCGTCAATTTATATAGAGAGACGACTCGTGTTTTACTTTGGCGTTCGTCACTTCCGATTCATGACACCTGTATTACTCTTCTATCATAGCAATGATCTCTGTGTTAAAATTACATTTGGAATGTGTTTAACCAGTTCTATCATATATATGATAATGACTGACACCAATATTGTCCTTTAATACCTTAATGTCCAGAGATCAAAAGATAAAAACGGTGATGTTTTCTGTAGATTGTTAACAAAATAATTTGTATAAATCGATAACATATTCAAATTTGTCAAGGAAAGTAAAAGCTAACATTTGATTTCACCATTTTAGATTTTATCAAGGAAGACGAACCCAAGATGATGAAAGGCAGATCGGTCGTTGGTTGCGATGTGCGGGCAAGACTGGAAGATGGAAGAATAATTTGATCTCTAAGTGTGTTAATAGTGGGTGTGGGTATGATAATATCGGGGTTTCCCCGGTCGTACGACAGACCTTATTACACTGGGGTTATACGTTAACGAAAGAGGACTTTGACACTGATGCGAAACGATTAAAAAAGAAAAAGTAACATCCATTGTGGTTTAAAGAGAGAGATGAAAAGTGGTTAATGGCGATGCAAACTCAGTCATTTTGGGACTAACACATGGATCAATTTTATTTCAATATTATGTGGATTGGTCTTATTTCAATACCATATAAATGGTGTGTAATGTTCACTCAACACAAACTAGGTCATTTTGGGACTAACATATGATTCAATTTTATTTCAATAATTTGCTTATGCGTAGGGTCTTAAGCAGTGGTAGGACACCTTAGAACTTGAAGAAAATTGAATTTATTCATTTTGAAAATTAAATGTTAGAATTGTATTTGGATGGACGGGTAATCCTATTGTTTGTCAGACACAAGATTGGGATCTAAACATTGCTGAATAAATGAAATATAATTTGTAAGTCAGTATGCTTGTCAGGCCATTCTAATATTTTCCTTCATGTCCCGTGGAAATTTCAATGGGTAATCAATAAAATGGCTGTGGTCTAAACAATCATAATTCTTGGAACAAAGTAATGCTCAGAGTTTGTTTTAATAATGTTTATAATAAAAGGCAGCATGGATTATTAATATTATTGTATATTTCATACATGAATTTACATCATTTTTTTATACATGCAATATTATTAAAGTCTTTTACATGTATTAAATTGTAAAATATTGAATATAGAAAATAAATATTATTCCTTTTTATTTTTAAATTGGTTCCTTTGTCAAATGAACAACAGGATTTCAATCAAAACTTTTGACAACAATTAAAGTGTTACGGTATGAAATATCTGAATTTTCTCAGGCCATTGACCTTTCCCCTAAACCTTTGTCTGAAATATCCGATTTCTGATAGCTGTTGGTGTCAGTTATTTAAGACTAGAAAGTTGAACAGTAATATTAAATTATGTGAATACCCAGATATTAAACCATTGACCTCCTGGTAAGTGAACCAGTGCTATGCTCTTTAATCCATCAGGATACCACATTACCAGGAGAGATGATGTGAAATAGCTTTTTTTACGCCCACATTTTCATGTGGACGTATTATGTCGTCGCCCCTGTCCGTCTGTCCGTCCGTCCGTCCGTCCACAATTGTTTGTGGACCCTCTACAGGTCACAATTCTTGTCCGATTTTGACGAAACTTGAAATATAGGTTTATCCCCAAAAGATCTCGGCTGCTTTCGATATTGGCACGTATCGAATAGAAACTTCATGGATTATGGCCCCTGATTGTACGAAAAATCACGTTTTTAGCTTGTGGACCCTATAGAGGTCACAATTTTGAACCGATTTTGATGAAACTTGACATGCATGTTTATATCCCAAAGATCTTGGTTCCTTTCGATATTTACGCCTATCGGAACGTAATTTCCTGAATTATGGCCCCTGATTGTCCGAAAAATCACCTATTTTGACTCATGGTACCTCTGGAGGTCACAATTATTATCCGATTTGAAAAACCGTTCGATATTATCACCGTACACCCTAAGGAAGGTTGAGTTCAAATTTCGGGAAAATCGGACCAAAATTACCATACAAAATGGCCGCCGTTCGTACGCGAATACTGTTAAAAAATGGTATATCCAGGTTGTGGACCCTGTAGAAATCACAATTTTAATTTGATTTTGATGAAACTTGAAATGCATGGTTATAACCCAAAGATCTTGGTTCCTTTCAATATTTGCGCATATCGGATCGTAACTTCCTGAATTATGGCCCCTAATTATACGCAAATTCGTCTTTGTTTAGCTTGTGGTCCCTCTGGAGGTCACAATTATTATCCGATTTGAAAAACCGTTCGATTATATCACCGTTACACCCTAAGGAAGGTTGAGTTCAAATTTCGGGAAAATCGGACCAAAATTGCCATACAAAATGGCCTCCATTCGTACGCGAATACTGTTAAAATATGGTATATGAAGGTTGTGGACCCTGTAGAGGTCACAATTTTAATTCGATTTTGATGAAATTTGAAATGCATGGTTATAACCCAAAGATCTTGGTTCATTTCGATATTTGGGCATATCGGATTGTAACTTCCTGAATTATGGCCCCTGATTATACGCAAAATCGTCTTTGTTTAGCTTGTGGTCCCTCTGGAGGTCACAATTATTATTCGATTTAAAAAATCGTTTGATTATATCACCGTTACACCCTAAGGAAGGTTGACTTCGAATTTGGAAAAATTCGGAACAAAATTGCCATACAAAATGGCCGCCGCGTGTACACGATTACTGTTATAAAATGGTATATTAAGGTTGTGGACACAGTATAGGTCACAATTTTGATTCAATTTTGATGAAACTTGAAATGCATGGTTATAACCCAAAGATCTTAGTCTTGAAATGCATGGTTATAACCCAAAGATCTTGGTTCCTTTCGTTATTTGCACATATCGGATCATAACTTCCTGAATTATGGCCCCTGATTGTCCGAAAAATCGCCTATGGTCCCTCTGGAGGTCACGATTATTATCTGATTTAAAAAAACGTTTGACTCTATCACCGTTACACCATATGGAAGGTTGAGTTTGAATTTCAGAGAAATCGGACCATAATTGCCAGACAAAATGGCCACCGTTTGTACGCTAATAGTGTTAAAATATGGTATATCAAGGTTGTGGACTCAGTACAGGTCACAATTTTAATTCGATTTTGATGAAACTTAAAATGCATGTTTATAACCTAAAGATCTTGATTCTTTTCGATATTTGCGCATATCAAATTGTAATTTAATGAATTATAGCCTTTGATTGTAGGAAAAATCACTTTCGGTTTTGCTTGTTCTCTATCCATCTCTCGAAAATGTGGGCGTATCCTGCCTGGCAGCCGCTGGTTTTATGATTGGATCTTTTGAAGTTTTATGGGGTTGGCACATACACGGTCATTTCCAGACTTATATTGGGGTCTTTAGCAGTAAGAGAACCTGGGGGAATCTGAGCTCTGGGGATGACCAGGCGACCCTACTCCTTGTCATGTACAATATTGGGATTGAAACCACCCTACTTGACTCAACGACAGATCTTGCACGTGTGAGACCCCCCCTCTCATAACACCAGAAGTCGTGTAGCTATTATTTGGGCCATGAAACATAAAAAATTGTCTACACTGCAGGCCTGTTTTATTTTATATGGTTTCACCATTCCCAAAATCCCTGTATCTCCGTGCTTGAGACGGGTTTTCATATCATTATACATGTATAATGTATACATCACAATGGTAATACTGAATATAAAAGATATTTATGATACAGCTTAATTAGTTAATACAAACAATAAATAAAAAAAACAAATATATTCTAATAATGATAGACAGTAACACAACAACTTTCTATACATCCTTACAGCATTGGATGTGTGTCTGGAGAGAAAAGGAATTTAACGTCCACTCAACACAAACTTGGTCATATCGGGACTAACACACGGTACAATTTTATTTCAATAATTTGCTTGCCTGTAGGGGTTAAGTTTTAGCAGTGGGAGGAAACCAGAGAACCCGGAGAAAATTGATGATGTTGGAAGGCAACCCTACTTCTTGTCACGTACAAGCGGGATTAGAAACCACGCCAGTTGACTCAATGACAGACCTTACGATACAGCACACACCATCTGGCCATCCAACCCCCCAATCAGGAACTACGATTATGGGAAGGAACTGGACAAGCGACCCTGCTCCTTGTTATATACATACATGTAGCATACCTATGGAACATAAATGTCATAACTGCCAAATTGAGCATGCACATACCTATAGACACTGTTTTTGGGGAGGAGCAATACGACGGAGGCTCCCGAGCACTCATAAAGCCAGACCTGGCGGTGGAACGATTGCACCTCAGTTTCAATCTTATTACATGTTTCATCAAAACAGAATAATCAGTGAATTTTTATACTGCATATAGAATATTAAACTATGTAATAATTCACATTGTCACATTTTTCACTGCGTACATAAAAAGTTGTATACATATTAATATGCTGATAACCGTAAAATTTTGACATAAAAAAATGAAAAAAATATAAGTCATAATATTGGACAATCAGAATTTGAGGTGATTTTAACATACAGAAATGTTTAATTTACGGTATTTACATATATAATAAAAACAATATATATACATTGTACATTAAACAGCTGATTAAAGAGGCCTTGTCACTTTAACCGATCGAAATATAATAGATTTTGAACAATATCATTAAAAATGAAACTAGACTCACTTAATTGTCAAAGTCAAAAATCCAAGCACTGTCATATATATATGTATAGCATTTGTCACAACTTCTTTATACTGATATAAATGTCTGTTTTCAATATTGATATAAATGTCTATTTTTTTTTTAGCAATTTGTCTCAAAATTGAAATGCAATCTTGTACAGCCCTGATGTACATATAATTAATTTTTAACAATATCATATTAAAAATAGATCTAGACTGCCATATTGTCAAAAATACATGCACTGATATATGTAGAGCATTTGACATAGGCTATTCAGTTTATACTGATATAAATGTCTATTTTTTTTAGCAAATTGTCTCAAATTCTACATGCAATTCGATTTTTGCAGCGCTGATATATTATTGACAATGTGTAGTATGTTAATTCACTTTAAATATAAAATTATTACATATGTTTTACCAATTGGCAAAGATCTTCAATGCCTCTTTAAACAGACCGAAATTGCGATTTAGTAAAATTACTTATTTCCATCCAACATGGATTGTCAATCAAGTTTACTTTTTCTTCTTCAAAGCCTCAAACCGTCTTGCTAAATCATCAAAATTAACATCATCACCGCCAGAAGAAGTGCCTCCGACAGAATTCCCGACGTCCGGTAAGGTATTGGTTGGTACTGCAGGTAATTCTGGGAACATGTCCGGTCGGAAGCCTGCAGGGGCTGGGGGTTGTGCAGGATGAATCGGACCAGCGTTACTATATATATTGTTATCTTGTGGATCCTGATAAAGGGTGCTATAGACATTATCTGATGGAACTGGAGGGTTGTTTGGTAATGGTGGTGGTAGTTTATTTGATGCAGGATAATTCTGTCAAAGAAAAGAGATAATATAATTCACACGCCAGGTAAATTGTTTCCATGACAACTACTAAAAAAGCAGGACACAGTTGATCCCTTAATTACCTAATCGATTGGGATGAGTAATTGTTTTACCCAATACAGTAAAATAAGTTTGGGAATTTGAATATTATTCAACGAACTACTCAACCGGAATCAAATTTTTGCAGTTAGTGCAAATGGATACAGAAAGGTAGGCTCCATTCAAAAACCCCAAGACCTTTACCTGATAATATTTATAATTTTTTTTGGATAAATTAAACCTTTGTGCCACCCACCCCTTAAAAACAAGACACAAAATACAGACCTTTAATCGCAGTAAATTATTATATGAAATGAAATGGGGTTTAAATGTCATACAGTTCTGCTCTGACTGGACTAATCAGGAGAGAGGTTTATTTAGGCTTTGCCTGTTCCCCAATCCCCTCAGTTTCGAATAAATATTGTTTATATATAAAAAAATTAAGACGTAAATTAAAATATGAAATTCATACCATTGGACCACCATATGGCGGTGGTGCTGAAGCTCCCCCGGAACAACATGAGGCGGGGTCGGGTTGCATGACCCCCATGCCCCCGCTTGGTCCCCTTCCACCATGGTTATTTTTCTTCTCATCTCCTAAATCAATCAGCATATTCTCCGCTGCAAAAATCTCATCCTGTGCCATGACCGACATGTCAGGTTCGAATGGTACATTATACGTTCTGGCAATCTCCACCATGTATCGCTCGATCAGTGTCTTTGGTGGAGCTTGGACGCTCATTTTATGCATCACTTTTTCGTTGACATTATTTAACGCATTTGTTCGACAGGCCTGGCCAAACTCTTTGCCATATTTGGCTGTGAATTCGTCTGCGATTGGTTTGAACTCCTGTACGTCGGACTGAAGTCTTGGTGTTGCCCAGATTAAACTTGCTATCGCTTCCTCTAATCCTGGATCCAATTCTCTGAGGATAAAAAAATATAAAATAATAAAATAGTAATAAACACAATAAGTCTTTAATTCACTGAATTATTAATAGAGCTTGAGGCAATGATCAAGTTAAAAAGCCACGAGGTTTGACCGACAGTCCTATCCTTTTCAAATTTAAGCAGGGAAAGGAAACCATGACACTTGATTCAATCATTAAAAGTGAATATGGCATTACTAAATTGGAATATTCCTAAGTTTATAGGGGAGGTTGGATGGCCAAATGGTTAGCATGTGTTTGCTGTATCATAAAGCCTGTCATTGAGTCAACTGGCGTGGTTTCGAATCCCTGATTGTACATGGCAAGAAGTAGGGTCGCCTGTCTTCCCTAGGCCTTAGTTTACAACTTACACCCAGGCATATGGGAGGCAGAGGTACTGACTCTAGTGAGGTCTTATTTTCTCATTAAGATGTTCCTTTACATTGCACAGGCATTCACACTGATTAACACCTCAAAGTTTAAAAGTTGTCTAGTAAAATGGACTGGGAATCAAAATGTTTTTGACAAGGATTCAATAAGGACAGTTCCTGAACTTTCAGCGTGAGTGTATCGAGACCTACATTCAGAGCTGAACTAGGAGTGTGGTAGGTTGAGATCTATGGATGGGTTATTCGTTTGGTTCGATGACAGTGTTGAAAATTTGCGATGGTTACAAGGATATATTTTTCTACTTTTGCTTTCTTTAGGCAGTAATTAGTAGCTTATTGTGCAACTTTCACAGTTATAAAATGATTTTTAAATATCCTCACTTTTGTGTTTGAATAAGTCCAAATCTTGCTAATAAAAGATCACAATACATTTCTAACAATTCCATGGCTTCCACCAAATAATCCTCCCTGACAATGTGCTCCACCCTGATTCTGGCTCGGTCATCTTTCCCTCCCGAAATATAATCTGCTATTTCTTTCCTCGCCTTTAGTGCCAATTCTGTCTTCTTTTTTTCGAGTAATTTCAGTCTGTTTATGGTTAGCCGAAGATTCGTCTTCAGTTTGTTATAATTACAACCACTCTTGAACATCTTGAAGCAAGTAAATGGTTTCTTTCGAAATAAAATGACAAATTTATCGTGACTCAAGATCACTTCTTGTTTACATCGACGCTCTTCGTCATGAGACTATGAGGTCAATATTAGTGACGTCAGCGCTTATTGTGCTATTTTTATAGCTTTGATCTACAAGTCACTCATACAAATTTACAACCGATGTATACTAGAAGTGTGTTTAAAAGGGACTAATTTTATCATTACTCCCAAATTTAATGCTAATTGCATTTTTTAAATTCTCTTGTCTTGCAAAGGAACCTAAATGTGTAACATATTATTCTAAATACACAAACACGAGTTTTATATTTATGTCAAGGTGTGGGTGGTATGGTCATCCGATTCAAGCAACTGGATAAATCTCGACTATATATTAAACTGAATATTATAGCAAATTTATCAATTTACGGATGATTATTGAATGAAAAATAAGTTGAACTATACAAATTCAAATATTTAGAATACAAATAAATGGAAATAATGAACAAATATAAATTTCATTAATATCCGCTAAAAACCAACTTCCTGTTTACCGCGGACTAGAAACCACGTGGGTAAACTTTAACAGCACGTGTTTTAGTAAACACAAGAAGTTGATCCGAAATTTGTGATGAAAGCATGTCTTACAGTCTGACTGTCTGTTTAGGCATATCTAAGAATAATTAATCATTTTGTCGTTAAATTCATAAATCCAGTTCTACATTTTTAAAAATGGAGAAGCTAAACACACGTTGGCAGCTGACACAAGCTTTAGATCAACTTTGTAAAAATGACAGCACGTGTGCTGCTAAGTTGACAAGTTTTCTCAAAAATAAGGTATTAATTAATTAATGCTAAAAAATGAAAAAAAGATTGGAGCAAAAGATTTCTTTCTCTACTTTATTCAGCCTGTCTGATTTCAAGCAACTTTATTTAGATTTATACCATGATATTATGTACCTTGCTCTCTGACTCTTTTTTTTTTACGTAGTGGATATATAGCCGTAAACGGTACCCTATTTACTAACGCTATTGCACCGTAAATCGCAATGACGTATATATACATCGTGTGTGATTGGTTAAATAATAACTTCCGTTCATGCGCGGTTGATATATTCCACAAGAACGGTAACTTCGTCTTTCAAGTTTGGAGCTGAAGCACGGTTTTACGGAAAAAAACGTAAACAAATGACCGTCTTGGTACTTAAATTAAAAACCAAAATCCACAGAAATAAGCCCTTGACCGAAACAGAATAATTTTCTACAATTTACATTTATTATTTTATTTTCTTCTAAAACTAATTCATTGGGTTCTACCGTAGAAATCCAAGTAAGGCTATTTTGTCCTATATAAGAAACTGAGAAAGTAGTAAGGTTAGACAAAGAACGATTGGTGGTTAGGGTAAGGTTTTGGGGTAGGGTCATGGGTTAGGGTTTGGGTTAGGCATCATTGCGAAAACTGCTAAGTCCACGGATCAGAGAATTGCGCATGTCAAACGGAAGTTACGGCGATATAGTAAATAAAGTAAAGTGCCGTTTACGGTTGAATATCCACTGCCTTTTTTTTAATAAATGTAGTAAATTTTTTAGGGACTTGAACATCATGATCTAGCCAAATCTACCGTTATTTCTACTCATACCACAATAATCAATAATATTTGATAATATACCATTCTTAATACCAAATTGCCATTTTAAATTACAAACCGCACCGTACGGTAAGTTGTCGGTGATCAGCCAAAAAGCCCCCTCCCCCCCCCCCATAATTCGATAAGCAAGCAATTTTGTGTAAATAATTAATAGTACACAACTTACAACCAATGGTTGCAACTCCTAAACTTGCTTGGAAATCAAATTTTGAAGGACATTTTTGACACATATCGGGTAAAAGCTACGATTTTAAAATTAAAAATGACAATTTGGCATAAAGATTTACACCAAAATTGATATAAATTATTGTGATGTGAGTTGGATATATAATAGATCATGACTCATGCTGACACTATATAATTATTTCTTTGGGTTGCATTCCCAGTTGTTTTCAAATATGAGTGAAGTCTGTGTCACCACAGGCCCAGGACTGTACAGCGCAGTGGACGCTTACGGCTAGCCCCCGGATCCATTCGCTTTTTTTTTTTTTTTTTGAATTGTTTGTTGTTGTTTTTTGAGTTTGGTGTCTTGGTGCTATGTTTGTCTTTTGTGTAAATCATATGTGGTGCAGTACCCCTGCACTTACTATTAGTGGATTTGGTTACAACTTCCAAATATAAAAAACTAAAAGGAAATAGGATCTGTGTTTTAATCAGCTTGTAGAAATTTCAATTAAAGACAATTGTTTTTTTAGAAATGGAAGCCTAATGAAAGACAACAGCTGCTAACAGAAATCTCGAGTTTATTTCTGGAACCGCAATGCACTGCCAGTATTTGCTGTTATTTACGACCCTTGGCATTAGACATCGCAGAAAGGATAAAGTCAACCATTATTCACCGCGATGGGAATAAAAATAATAAACAACTTGTTAGATTTACAGTAGCACTCAGTAGAGCTATCAGAATATGTCCTGATCTAAAAAGGTAGGTTTTGCTTTAAGCAAATGAAATGGTGTAACACTTTTAACACTGGATAAGTTAAAAAAAATGTCTAATTAATAGTTTATATATATAGCATTTCAGGGCTAAAGAAAGACCTGCAATAGGCAGATCTAGCCCTTGCAAAATCTACACATGTTTAAGTGATTAAACTACAAAAATGTTTTCAACTGGACTCAAGTGGCTACATGTACATGTTAATTTTGTTGACGGTCTTTGGAATGCAGGAAAATCGTCTGATAAATATTAAAAAGATAAGACAACTCATAAAGAGCACAATTTCTAAAATAAATTCAAATGCTCTTGCTTACATGTACATGAATATTATAGATGTTAAAAATTTATTGCTTCACTTTTAAACCTAATAGATTCCAAACTGCTACAGTAGGCCTGCTAAAAATGCAATACACCCAGCACTTGTAACATGGACGAGAAATCTTCCTGTGTTCTTTTCGTTGAATAGCAGACTTCCAACCTCTGGGCTCTCCGGTTTCCTCCCACTGCTATTGACCCCTAAGCGCAAGCGAAATGACATAGTTTGTGTCGAATGGACGTTAAACCCCATTTCTCTCTCTATATAGCAGACTGGCTGGAGCTTAAATGTGCATTTACTAGAAATGTGCAATAAATTAATATTTCTTTCTATTTATTTTGGGATTTTTCGGGGGGAATCGGCCTCACTGTTGGTTTGTATTTCTAACCAAGTGGTCTTCAACTGATATGGTGATGATTAAATTTCCAATTAACACGTTCGCAGTGCTTTGAGGTCAAATGACCAAAGATGCATATTTTTGGATGTATGAACCATTGGTTGAAATATTGATGTTGTAACTGAATAATATGTCCCAATCATTATTCTGGACATCAAACTGTACTCTTTTTTACAATATTCCAATTAAGTGATGATACACACCGAATTTAAAAAATTTGAAAATTAAACAACCTGGTTTGAAAAGCTTTAGTAACTTAGATTTAAAAATATTTTTGAACCCTCTGGACTAGTAAAATAGGATGTAGCCTTATGGATAATTTACACAGCAGGTAGGACACTTAAACATCTAGTACATGTACATGTATTTAGAATAAGGCTATTTTCTTTCTGGACCTGTCAAGCCAGCAAGAGTGTTATTGTCCCTTTAATAATCAGTTTAATTGATTGATACTTTTGAAAAGGGTGAATGTGCAATTAATGTGTCATCTATTTATTTTGTGATATTTGTGGGGAAAATAATCTTCACTGTTGGCTTGTATATGTAAATCAAATGGTCTTCTGTTCAACTGATATGGTGATGATTAAATTTCCAATTAACACGTTCGCAGTGCTTTGAGGTCCATTGACCAAAGATGTGTATTTTTGGATGTATGAACCATTGGTTGAAATATTGATGTTGAATATAATTGTCCCCTGTCTTTAAAAGAAAGCAGTTGACTATTTAAATGAATTTGTCACTCTTTTTTAGACACAAAATAACTCTCTAATTGATCTAGAATGGTCAAACTTGGTTTAGGTGTTGATTATCTGAAAGCCTTGATGGAGTTCGGAATTTAGAAGAGGGAATTTGGTTGGTTGATGCTTTGAGACACGATAACTGAAGTTCTAATTAAGTGAGAGGGATGAATCTTGATGTATAATTTTGTTACATCAATACCTTGACTAAGTTCGAAAATGAAAAATTTCGGCTCAGGGTTAGCAGAGCGATAATCAGTTTGATTGGTCGTGATTTTGGAACACAATAGCTCTTCTAATTAACCTTGGATGTTCAAACTTGGTGTAGGCCTTCATTAGATAAGTTTCTGAACTGAGTTCAGTCATTAACATTTACGACTATGGTTAAGCAGAACTAAGCAATTTCATTAGTCGATGCTTTGGGACATTCAAAACAGTGATTCTAACTGATATGAAGTGGGTATGTCCCGGGTTCCGCACAGTTGGTATGTCTTGGTCCCCGCACAGTTAGTATGTCTCGGCCCCCCGAACAGTTAGTATGTCCTGGGCTCCACACAAGGTTAGTCCGGCCCTGGATAAATGCCTTGACTGAGTTCAGTCATATTAGTTTACTGCTATGGTTAAGCAGAACTGAGCAATTTCATAAGTCGATGCTTTGGGACATGGTAACTGATTGTAACTGATGGAGGTTGATGAGACTTAGGATATAGGTGATAATCAGTTTGATTGCCTGATACTTTTAAAATAAATAAATGTGCAATTAATTAATTAATGCCATGTATTTATTTTGGGATTTTGAGGGGGAAGTCGACATACATGTAACTGTTTGTTGGCGTGCCTGTACATGTAACCAAAATGGTCTTCAATTGATATGGTGATGATTAAATTTCCAATTAACACGTTCGCAGTGCTTTGAGGTCCACTGACCAAAGATGCATAATTTTGGATGTATGAACCATTGAATGAAATATTGATGTTGAATATATTTGTCCCCAATCTTTAGAATGAATGAATGAAAATAGGGTTTAACGTCCTACGCTTCTGTACCTAACCTGGGCTAATTGAAGACGGGCATATGCCATACAATGCTATGAGGGCAATTTTGCCCGGGAAGCAACTGAATTACAACTGCCAAGGTATTTTTTGTGTGCACGCCAATGTGTACACGGACCTTGGTTTTTCATCCCATCCGAATGACTAGGTAGCTGTCCTTGTCAGGACCTCCATCTGCATCACTGACAAATGGAAACCACGCCAGAAAACCCCATATTTAAAAGAAAGCTGGGGACTATTAAAATGAGTTTTCTGTCACACTGTTTGGGACACAATAACTTTCCTTCTAATTGAAATAGAAAGTTTAAACTTTGTGTAGGTGTTTATTAGGTGAATGCCTTGACAGAGTTTGATCGTTGATCATGTGCATTTTTCACTTGAGATAAGCAATTCGATTGGCTAAGAGTTTGGAACACGATAATTTTGGTTCTAATTTGGTGAGAGCGATAAAACTCTTTAAGTACAGATTCATCAACACCTTGACTAAGTTATGATGATTAGAATTTTCTGAATTGAACATTTTTGCTGGTTTACACCAGTATTAGTAGAAATCATATCTATAGAGAAGTGGGGTGGCTTTGCTGTGCCTCAGTGGTGAAACCTGTTAACTCATGAATTTTTTTATTTGAATTACAGCTTGACGTTGAACTTCATGAAGACGCATAAACCACTAACATGTCAAACGGAAGATGAGGAAACCGTCGAACCACGAAAAAAGAAAGCCAGAAAGGATAAGGTATTTTGATTCTCGATATACAAAATATTAGCAAACAGCTATGGGTATATACTGTGGTAATTTGTAGCAAGAAGGTCCATACTGACAATGTTTTTTGTAATATTTCATGCTAAAACATTAAAAGAAAATAAGTAAAGTAAAGCAACATACAATAGTTTCACTGAGCCACAACATGTCGTTGGTTTTCAGATGCTGTACCGAAAAAAATTACATTATAATTGTACATTTGATTTGATCCAATTACAGATGCTGGATCTAACTTTATGTCAAACTGCATGGTACCTGGTTGATGCATTAGGGCCTGATGTAAAAGACTATATACCACTGGATAGACTATTAGATAAATTATCCAGTGCAGACCATGATGTTAGATGGTAAGGCCATTATGTTAATTAACAACACATTATATAAGAATTCGAGAAAGTTTAATAAGTTATGAGTGTTTCGAGGTTTTGAAAAAATGTAGTGTAGATTGTTTATAATTGTAGCAATAGTAGGGGTGGGCAAATGAAGGTCGAATTTTGGGAACGTGTGGTTTCTAAGGTGATTTTGGCTGCTGAATCCGAATCTGGAGAAATTTTTGTTCTGTGACATCATTTTGAGCTGGTTCCGTGACCTTCAAAATAGAGGCCCATTTGCCCATCCCTAGCAATAGTACTTGAAAATCGAGACTGAGTCTTGATTATCTGTTTGATCATTAAAGACTTTAATGGCAGCGAAGATCTAGAGAGTTGTTTATGAGCTTTTCATTAGCCCAGTTGGAGCAGAACATCTCAATTTCTACTGTTCTGTTTCTACTGGGCTAATGAAGACAGGAATAGCGATAAGAGCACACTTGTCAAAATATCGTACTATATACCAGTGATTGTTTTCCATATAAATTGTGTTGTGGTTTTATGTGTATTAATGTATCATAAAGTCTGTCATTGAGTCAACTGGCGTGGTTTCGAATCCCGGGTTGTACGTGACAAGGAGTGGGGTCGCCTGTCCAACCTCGTGGGCTCTCTCTAGGTCATCCGGTTTCCTCCCACTGCTAAAGACCCATACTTGCCAGCGAATTATTGAAATAAAATTAAAAAGATCATGTTAGTCCCAAAATGACCTAGTTTGTGTCGAGTGAAAGACGTTAAACCCCATTTCTCTATCTTTATGTGTATTAAGATTGTTTTTTTAATGTGATATTTGCTGGTATTTTGTTCTGTCAGTAGAATTATATCTTCTGTTATATCTACAGGTACTGTGTTCTAACAGTCAGTAAAACATTAAACATGTCAAATCATGAGAAAGAATTATTTACGAGAAAATATTTCACGATGGAGGAAGAACATGAACTGACTATCAGGTAATTAATTAATTATAAGCCTATGAAGCCACTTTCTGTATGTATGGGGTATCGGTTTCCTGTTGGTTTAATGCATGGAGCCACTGTAGGTGAGATGCTGGCTCGCTAACCTGGAGGTTGCATGTTTGATGCCTGCATTGGCCGAGAAAGTTCTTCCAGATTTTCCGGCGTGGTTTCATCTTGTCATTGTTGCAGGACAAAGGGTCTGACAAGCACAGCTGTCTAATTGTTCGGATGGGATGGAAAACTGAGGTCCTGTGTATACATTGCATTGGCATGCACGTAAGATCCCTCGGCAATTGGAATTCGATAAAAGAGTTGGCCATAGTGCCGCTGCCCTATACACTGTATAGCATATGCTGTCTTCATTAGCCGAGTCCGAGCAGAACAGTAGATTTTTATTATTAAACCTCATTTCATTTCTCCATTATTCTCCAAATGCCAAAAACCCTTTTATTGAAATAAATCCCCAGATTCGCCCTAAAATTTGGAGGGGGGAGGGTATTGTGTTTCGATTCTCACACTTGTAGTGTCGCCTACTCAACCGTGTCAGTTACCCCCCCCCCCCCTTTCTAAAGACCCATTCGCTCAAGTGAATTATTGAAATAAAATTGAACCATATGTTAGTCTCGAAATGACCTAGTTTTTGTCACAAATGTTTAGCCTCTCTCTCTCCACTGTCACATAAATGTTTAGCCTCTCTCTCTCCTTTAATCTATCTGCTAAAGTCAATTTGTTTCTTTCTGAATCATTATTCACAATATTTTGTTCTCAATTGACAGAGATTTTACAGAGGAAGAAAAATTTAAATGTAAATATTTAAAAATATGTGATGTTGTTACCATGGAGACATCAAATAAGAGTGAAACTAGTCGAACATTACAACAGATTGTCCCGTCTGATTTACATCAGAATGTTGTCGAAGTTTGTGGTGTTTTGTTACCAAAATTAACAGACGTGGAGGAGGTAAAAAAAAAATAATTATTTGACATTCTTGAAACAGATTTATATTTAATGTTGATCCTTAAAAATAAAATAAAACCAAATACGAAGAATCCAAACCATTAGACAAAATTCGAAGTCCTAAAAAAACAGTATAGGCAAAATAGTGGAACCTAGCAAAATAGTGTAATCAGCATATTGACTCTTCACCGTGTACAAAAAACACAACAATTAGTGGTAACAGGTGACCGGAAGAGTAAGCTAAACCTTGAGCAGATGACGTATTTGGAGGTTTTCAACAGATCAACTTTATCCATTAGAGGGTTGAATTGTTAAGCACATGGGTAGCCTGTCCTATATCATGGGTACTCCAGAGGCCTGTTTCACGAAATTTTAACAAAAATATAAACAAAATTTTAGTAATTTCTTTGGATAATATTCAATTGATTTGAGTGCTTAGCCAATCAAATTTGGAGCATCTTTAGTTAAGATTTCGAGAAACGGGGCCCAGATCCCTCCCACTGTTCAAGACCCCATATGCGCAAGCAAATTTTAAAAATAAAATTGTACCATAATAATATGTTAGTCCCAAAATGACCTAGTTACATTGATGTGGGTAAAAGTTTAGGAGCCTGTGATAACTCTGGTATAAATAAAGTCTTTCTGGTATATTATACACTGGAAAATTGGTATGGTTTACCTTGGTGTATATAGCCCTAATTTCTCTTCTGTGTTGAATTATTCATATCTATAGTTTAATTTCGGCTAATAGTGTTCAACTTGTACTTGTGTATAACTTAAATCATAGTGTTTAATTTTGATCACCAAGTGTTTAATTTTAATTACCAAGTGTCTAATTAATAAATTAAACACTAGGTAATTAGTCGCATGGTAATAAAAATTAAACACTATGATTTAAGTTATACACAAGTACAAGTTGAACACTATATAGCCGTAAATAAACTATAGATATGAACAATTGAACACAGAAGAGAAATTAGCGCTATATACACCAAGTTAAACAATACCAATTTTCCAGTGATACTTGCCAATTTAATTTCTTGCTCTTTATATCCAGTTTTCGCAATAATCTTTTGTGTTTTTCGATGTATTTTAGATTTGTAATAATCTTTTGTGTTTTTCGATGTATTTTAGATTTGTAATAATCTTTTGTGTTTTTCGATGTATTTTAGATTTGTAATAATCTTTTGTGTTTTTCGATGTATTTTAGATTTGTAATAATCTTTTGTGTTTTTCAATGTTTTTTAGCGAACGGATCACACCTCTCTTGTACCAGTTTCATCTATGTTAAACAATCTACGAAGTCTAGCATTAGCTGTTGCGTCTGGAAGTCCGGTGCTACTACAAGGTCCAGTTGGAAGTGGGAAAACATCTATAGTTGAACATCTAGCACATCTCACTGGTCGTCGTTCCTCACCTAGTTTAATGAAAATACAACTGGGCGATCAAACTGATAGCAAGGTAGACTAGATCAATTTGATTATTATCCTGCTTCAAATGAAATTAATGTATGGATATTAAAAATATGCTCTGTCCAATTTTTTTTCTCAAGCATTTTATCATCTGTTTCTTTATGTAACTTTGTACACGCATCAACGAACTAGGGTAATTAGGCCTTTTGCTAAATTGTGTTGGGTGGTCCAACGGTCTAACCTGTGTGCACTTTAGACCATAAGGTCTGTCATGAGTCAAGTCTTGTGGTTTTGATTTTTGTCCCCCGCCAGAAGAAAGCAGGGGACTATTAAAATGGGTTCGTCCATCTGTCTGTCTGTCTGTCTTGATGGAGTTTGAAGATGAGCATTTTCCGCTTAGGGTAAGCAGAGATAAGCAATTTGATTAGTTGATGCTTTGGGACACGATAACTTAAGTTCTAATTAAGTGAGAGTGATGAGACTTGGTGTATAGTTTCATTACATCAATACCTTGACTAAGTTCGATAATGAGTATTTTCTGCTCAGGGTAAGCAGAGCGATAAGCAATTTGATTGGTCGAGACTTTGGAACTGAATAACTCTCATTCCAATTGAGTTAGAATGTTCAAACTTAGTGTGAGTGTTTATTGGGTCAATGTCTTGATGGAATTTGAAGATGAGCATTTTTTGCTTAGTTTAAGCAGAGGCAAGCAATTTGATTGGTTGATGCTTTGGGGCACGATAACTTTAATTCTAATTAGGTGAAATAAAGAAACTTGGTGTGTAGTTTCATTACATCAATACCTTGACTGAGTTTGATAATGAGCATGTTATGCTCTTGGTAAGATGGCTGATAAGCAATTTGATTGGTCGAGATTTTGGAACACAATAACTCTCGTTCTAATTGAGTTAGAATGTTCACACTTGGCATATGTGTCTATTAGGTGAATACCTTGATGGGGTTCGAAGGTGAGCATTTTCTGCTTAGGGTAAGCAGAGATAAGCAATTTGATTGGTTGATGCTTATTAGGTTCTGATTAAGTGAGAGTGAGGACACTCCGATATACTGACCAAGTTTGTTAATCAACTTTTTCTGCTGAAGGTAAGCAGATCGATAAGAAATCTGATTGGTTGATGCAATGTAACTCAGAACTCAGAGTATAGATTCATTTTATGTTTATCTTGACTAAGTTTAATGTTGCAAATTTTCTGCTTTGGCTAAGGAGCGATAAGCAATTTTATTGGTCAAGACTTTGGAACATAACTCATTAGGCGAATGTCTTAACTAAGTCAATAATTAATATTTTGAGCTGAAGCTAATATTTTGAAAAAAATAAATGTTCGATTAATTAATATGTGTCATCTTATTATTTTGGGATTTCGGCGGGGGACATCAGCCTCACTGTTGGCTTGTTCCACTTGTACGTGACAAGGAGTAGGGTTTTGGCTGTCCAATCTCTTAGGATTTCTTTAGGTTGTCTTGTTCCCGCTACAGATCCCTCCACACAAAAGCAAATTATTTTAATAAAATTGAACCATATATTGGTCCTGAAATGTCCTAGTTTGTGTCGAATGCAAGTTTATCCCGCGTCTCCCATAGTTAATTTTTGTATTGAAAAATTTTGATGTTTCATGCAAACAAATTTGACATAATTTTTGTATACAGTGGTATGTGATAATGTTGATGACTTGTATTTGTAGGCGTTATTAGGTATCTATAGATGTACCGAGATACCGGGCGAGTTTGTTTGGCAACCTGGTATTTTAACGCAAGCTGTTATAGATGGTCATTGGGTGTTATTAGAAGATATAGATTATGCACCAATGGATGTTGTCTCTGTATTACTGCCATTGTTGGAGAATCAGACACTATCTGTTCCTGGTCATGGTGATAATATACAAGCTTCTCCAAACTTTAGACTCTTTGCTACACAGAGGTAAGATAAATTGCATATTTTATTTTTTTAAATTGATGCATAAATTTCTTGTTGAACACTAATAGTAAGTGCAGGAGGATTGCACTACACGCAAAACAAAAATATACAAGATAAACCTGCGGACAAGACAGAAAATAGACGTTGCAAAAAATAAACAATTATCAAATCAAGTGAATGGATCTGGGGGCCAGCCGTAAGCGTCCACTGCGCTGTACAGTCCTGGGCCTGTTGTGGTACAGGCTTTCCTAAAATGGTTCACAAAAAAGACTAACAAAAATAATGCGACCAATCTGGAGTCAAACGATACATTGTAGCTTGATTCCAAACTTGTCCTAGAACTTTCCTTAGCATTTATCAGCCTAGATTGACGATTGTCAGTGGAGCAGAACAGTTAGCCAGACAGTGAACAGTGCCTCTAGTCGATATAAAAGTAGTTCTGGCAAAATGTCCCTTCCCATCTTCTTTTGACCGTTTGTGTTGAAAGGTAGGACGTTAAATCTCAGTTCATTTAATCTAGGCTAATCAAAAATGATCAACTTAATAATTATTTTTGTAGATTGATTGGCAGTGTGGGTGGTTGGCATCGACAAAAGAGTGGTAGTTCCGTTTTACTGGAGAAGATGTGGACGAAGATACATGTTGAACCGTTAAGTAGAAGAGAATTAGCCCAGGTAATATTTACAAGCTGTTGAATCCCGTAGGGTTCTTTATTGGAGTTTCATGAAAGCAGAAGTAGTATAACTCGGGACTCTAGTTGGCCGGTCACCTCTGGCTTGCGGCTGTGGTTTCAAGCCCTAGTGTGAGCGTATGTGACATGGAGATAGGGGCGCTTCTCAACCCTGTGGCCTTCCTCTGGGCACTTTAGTTTCCTCCAACTGCTAAAGACCCTTACGCGCAAGCGAATTATTGAAATAAAAATTGAAAACCATATGTTATTGTTAGTCCAAAATGACCTAGTTTGTGTCGAGTGGGTGTGAAACCCCATTTCTCTCTCTCTATATAACTCTGGAAGCGTACCAACAGGCGTATGGCCACAGGTCACTAATTCTTTCCCCATTGACTCTTATGTTAATTCTCGTCTCTTGGACTGGCTCTAACTTTTTCCCAAATTTTCGTTGGGTAAAACGCTTTTTGCCACAGATGGAGCAACATGTGGCAAACTCTTGTCCAAAAGCATGTATGAGGTTGACCATGGAAAATTTGAGATACACAAGCTGGAAATAGGGACAAGAAAACATGCAATTTCAGGCCCTAAATTTAAACGTAACCAACCTCACAACTCTTGTATCCTTCCGCCTCAAAATCATGAATATTCACCAAAAGCTGGCAGAAAATGTATTTGTAAACCCTTTTTTTCGATTCTACACCAAAAAGTCAACAAAAATCGCCATGCAACAGGGGGAAAAAGAGAAAGGGAGAGAGAGACTAAAAATAACTTTCGCCCTACATTCGTGGGTGACGGCCCAGGAATATTTGGTGACCTGTGTCCGTATGTTACTCCCCAACCTCTTTTTTAATGATGAAAGTTATCTCCTGTTCATGGCTGCCCTAAAACCTCATAAAAGTCTAACGTCTTGTAAAAGTCACCATATATAGGATCTCAATGTTTCTAGATATATATGCTTTGTAATAAGCTTGTTCTAAAGGCATTTAGGAATTAAACTGGGAATATACAGGACACAATTCTGTGTAATATACCGTTCAGGTGCTTATTTTAAACCAATTCATAATCAGTGGGGTTTTTAAGACCGCAACGTGTTGCGTTCACTCTTACTAAAAGCCAAACCAGTTTAACTATTCTGACCTCTTTGGTCGGATGTTAGAGTTAACTACGCATGAGTCGCTTGCAATTGATATTCTTTCTTTGGTTTTTTTGCACGCTTTCGATGACACGGACGCCATTTGACCCCGACATTTACCCAGGAAATGTATTTTACTGCGTTCAAACGTGTTTAAAATAAAAGGCTTTCTCGAAGACAGATCGTGAGCTGGGTTTTTTAAACTGGTTAATTTGCCCCACATTTGCGTTCATTTGTTTATATTTTTAACTTTAATATTTTCTAAATTTGTTTTCAGGTGATTGTATGTCGTTATCCGTGTTTAGATTCTATAAAAGATCGTATTTTAGACGTGTATTTTCTACTGTCGGCTGGAAAACAC
This sequence comes from Patella pellucida, assembly GCA_917208275.1. NCBI lineage: Eukaryota > Metazoa > Mollusca > Gastropoda > Patellidae > Patella > Patella pellucida. The sequence continues at coordinate 86,521,914 of OU795036.1, read as the reverse complement.
GACATAGATACAGATATTACATCATCACTAGAAATAGACACCACAGGGAAATTTCTGTCTTTAGATGGGAGACTTATATCTACAAGGTAATTAGTTGGCTGTTTATTTTAATACTTTGATAATTTCAATTTCATTACTTGAAAACTTGCTTTGAATTACTATTAGTAAGTATTGTTGAGTTATAAATCGGCTGCCAAGTCTGCTTTAGATCTTACCATATCCAAATTTTTAACACCATTCACCGATTTCAAATCCTCTATAAATCAATGTATATTTGACCATCACTTCAAACCTCAACCAGAATGTGAAAACTTGACAGTTTAGCACATTTTGCTTGACTGCAAGCATCTCCAAGATACAAGATTACAGTATCACCGTTGCCAATCACAACATCAGTTAATGCCCAACCAGGTCTTTTTAAAAGACAAATTTTTGTATATACCTGATTTTCTGTTTCATTGTGATTATGTTTTCGTTTGTCTCTCACCCTATGTGTGGCACAATAGAACTTATTGATATTATTATTTATTGATTTTTATCCTTTAATTGCCAGAGATCTTATGACTTGGTGTGGAAGAATCAGTGTAGACTTTGATGTCCAGTCGGCTTCAACGGCTAATAAAGTTTTCCAGGAGGCGTGCGATTGTTTCATTAGCTGTATAGCGAAACCCGATAAACGTCTGGCTGTAGCAGAAGCCATTGGGGCTAAACTTAATATAAATAAAGTCAAGGTAGGTTGAATGTGTGGAATTCATTATTATTTTTTACTAATGATGGAGCCACAGTGGCTAAGTAGGTAAAATGCTGGTTTGCCAGCATGGATGTTGCAGGTTTTTTGATTGCCGGGGAAGTTCAAGATTTTCTGTGATGGTTTTTCCATGTCATTGATGCAGGATGGAGGGCCTGACAAGGACTACTGTCTAGACAATTGGATCGGATGGAAAACTGAGGTCCAGTGTACAAATCGGAGTGCACGCTAAAGGTCCCTTTGCCATTTGAATTCAATATAAGAGTAGGTCATAGCACCGTTGTCCTGGGCAAAATTCCTCTCATAGCACGATTGATAGGGTATGCCAATCTTCATTAGCCCAATCCGAACAGAACAGAGGGACGTTAAATTTATAACAATGAAGTATGGAAGTACTGACCGACCCTCTTCATTATCTAATAATGATTTGATAATTATAGTTGAAACGGCGCTCATTAATAAACAGTAATTTTATTCCATAGTCATTGAAATGATTTGAAATATGGAAGCCAATCTTCTGCTTTATAGTTTTTCCAGGCCCGAGTTTTTTTGTAAAATATCTATATTTGCATTTTTTCCAGGCTGAATATTATTGTAAAATAGATATATCTGTATTGTAAAATAGATATTTTTGAATTATTTCACGCCTGAGTTTTATAATAAATATAATTTGATTTTTCCAGGCTGAATATTATTGTTAAATAGATATATAATTTGTTTTTATTCCAGGCTGAGTATTATAGTAAAATATCTATATTTGTATTTTTTCCAGGCTGAATATTATTGTAATAAATATAAACCTGATATAGAAATAACATCAGATCTGTTTAATGTTGGCCGAGTTTCTGTACCTAAAATACATACAGATGCCAACATCAACAGGTAAGCATTTTAACTACAGGCTAATATAGCTGTTTCTATCATAGTATTTGGTACGAATTCTGTCTACAAATTTGAAACATACCATTCTTATAGGTCATGCAGCACAAGACAGTTTTTTTGTTATGGTATTTTAAAGTTTAACTCTGGCCTTGAAGAAGCCCAATTGTTCATTTTGAATTGCTGTTTAAGCAGAAAAGTATAATGTTCAAACCCATTTTATTTGAATTGTAGATAAAGCTACCAAAGTTTCTATTAGATTAAGCTTCCAGTATATTTTCTTAATCGTATCCCCACCTCCTAATCACATAATATTGACATTAAATGTAGTTGAAAAAAAAAGCAATTATCTGTAGGAATAAACGTGTTTCATTACAAATATTAAAAATTGATTGATTCCTGCCACTTGAATATGAATAAGGAATTGAAGGTCTTAAAATTATTATTTCAGAAGTTTTTCAACATTTTCGTTCACTCGCCAGTCTGTATCGCTACTAGAGAAGGTTGGCGTCTGTCTGACTCGTAACGAACCTGTTTTATTGGTGGGTGAAACAGGTACAGGAAAGACTTCATCTGTTCAATTCCTGGCACAACAACTCGGTAAGTAAAATAAGAATTTATAATTACTTTATATTTTACGTGTACGTGACGAGAGTAGGGTCGCCTGTCCAACCTCGTGGGTTTTCTCCAGGTCCTCCAGTTTCCTCACACTACTAAAAGACTCCCTACGTGAAAGCAAATTATTGAAATAAAGTTATACCATATGTTAGTCCCTACATGACCTAGTTTGTGTCAAGTGGACGTTAAACCCATTTCTCTCTCTTACCTATTACAAGACAGATTCTGGATCTTGGGTTTACTCCCATGGTTGTTCGAGAAAAAGAATGTAAAAAAGTCCTTGACTGTTGAAGTTCTAAAGAAGAGTAGGTCGTAGCACTGCTGCCTGGGTAGAATTTTTCTTATAATACACCCAATGGGGTATGTCCATCTTCATTATCCCAGTTGGTGTACTGTGTAGGACTTTATTTTTATTTTATGTCATTCAACTGAACCTAAGAAAGTTTTTTTGTTGTTGTTGTTTTTCAGGCCATAAATTACATGTAGTGAATATGAACCAACAGAGTGATAGTACAGATCTACTGGGAGGGTAGGATATATAATTGTAAACATCTCTCTCTCTCTCTCTCTCTCTCTCTCTCTCTATCTCTCTCTCCCCCTCCCTCAAACTCTTTCATGATATATAAACCTCTCTCTCAACCTCTCTCTCGACCTCTGTCTCTCTCTCTCAACCTCTCTCTCTCTCAACCTCTCTCTCTCTCAACCTCTCTCTCTCCCCCTCCCTTGGAGGGTAGGATATATATTTATCATTTATTTTAACCAGATATACTTTAATAGATAGAAAAAAAAACCTTGTTCTTGTGTACTCATTTACAAATATATCCTTGGAATTTTAAAAATGAGTCTTTCATGACATATTCTTTCTCTGAAGCATCAGCTTGCATGGTTTCGATTCCCCGGTTGTACGTAACAATGCTAGACTTGGTATTATTTTAACTAAAACTAACTGATATAAGTAAAAGGGTCTAAGAATTATTGATAAGTAAAAGAGAAAATTATATGTGAAATCCCGATGTTTGTCATTGAACCTATCAATGTTTATTTCTAGGTTTAAACCAGTCGATATAAAGTTTCTAATTTTACCGTTTAGAGAAGAATTTGAAATTCTCTTCTGTCAGAGTTTCTCTAGGAAACAAAATGCCAAATTTCTCGGACATATCCAGGTAAGAACAATTCAAGGTTAAAATACACTAGGTGTGCTTCCAGATGTTTCATTCTCCTCTGTAATCCACTTCAGCATATTTGTTATTGATAATATATGCATCAGTAAATCATTTACCTAAAATGTCCCGTTGCCTTGGGTAGGAAGATACAGTCTCTTTGTTCAGGGGAGTTGGGATGGCATAGTGGTCTAGAATGCTGCGCTTTAACCTCTAGCTGGCCGGCCACTTCTGGCTTACGGCTGTGGTTTCGAGCCCTGGTTTGAGCATATGTGACATGGAGAAAGGGGCGCCTTCTCAACCTCGTTGGTTTCCTCAGGGCACTCCGGTTTCCTCCCGCTGCTAAAGATCCCTACGCGAAAGCGAATAATTGAAATAAAATTAAACCATATGTTAGTCCCTGGAGATCACGGTACCTAAGTGGATAAGGCGCTGGTTCGCTAGCCTGGAGGTCGGGTGTTCGATCCCTGCATTAGCCGAGAAAGTTCATCTCGATTTTCTGACGTGATTTCCCCTTGTCAGTGATGCAGAAAGAGGGCCTGACAAGGACAACTGCCTAGTCGTTCAGATGGGACAAAAAAACGAGGTCCCGTGTATACATTGGAGTGCACGTAAAAGATCCCCTGGCAGTTGGAATTAGATATAAGACACTGTATGGCGTATGCCTGTCTTCAATTAGCTCAGGTTAAGTGCATAACAGTAGGACGTTAAACCCCATTTCATTCATTCATTCCTGAAATGACCTGGTTGTGTTGAGTGGACGTTAAACTTTCTCTCTCTCTCCTACCTCTACTTAAGATCCCTACAGACAGTGCCGGACTGGGCCCACTTGCCCACTTGCCATTGGCAAGTGGGCCTAAGCCTCAAAGAAAATATGGGCCTAAGCCTCAAAGAAAAAAAGAAAAAAGTAAAAAAAAGAATAAGAAAAGGTAGTAAAAGAGGGGAGGAGAGGAAACAGGGAAAGGAAAGAAAAGCAGAAAGATAGATTTCATTGGAAGAAACAAATTCTATTCGTATTCGGGGATGTGTGATTAAAGTGCTCGCAGGTCACCATATATCTCCATCCGCTGCTCTGGCCTGAGGTGCTTGGAAAATAGGTTTGCGGCTGTCTATTTTTCAAAATTTTATGGGGGGAGACCCCCCCCCCCCAGACCACCCTCGAGCGCTCATAGGCGGATTTCGCCCGCCATTTGCTCGTGGGCCTTGTCACAGGTATGGCAAGTGGGCCTTCGACCCACCAGTCCGGCACTGCCTACAGATAAACAATTAATTGAAATCAATCGAATGTATGAAATTAATTACTGTAATCAAACTTATATTCTGTCTGGAATCAATAAATCAGAGCTGATCACTATCTTCATGTAACTTTTTTTTAAGGACTGTTTTTCTAAAAGAAAATGGACAGATTTGCTCCAGTTAATTGACCATACAACAACTTCGGCTCTTAAAAAATTCCAGAAAGGTGAGTTGAATGATATGAAGGTCGAAGGTTAGATAATGACTACTACCTCATCAGGATTTTCCGACGAGGTTTCCCTTTGTCAGTGGTGCAGGACGGGAGGGTCTGACAAGAACAGCGGTCTTGTCATTTGGATGGTACAAAAAGAAAGACCAAGGTCCCTTGTACACATTGGTATGCACATAAAAGATCCCTTGGCAGATTGAATTCGATATAAGAGTATGCCATAGGGAAGCTGCCCTTTCAAAATGTCCCTCATAGAACACTGTATTGCGTAAGCCCGTCTTCATTAGCCGAATCAGAGCAGAACAGTAGGATGTTAAACCTCATTTTATTTCATGTTATTTTTTAACCTGTCATTACAGATGAAATGTTGTTGTCAAGGTGGAAAATGATTGAGCGACGTCAACAACAGTTAAAGATTCAAATAAAACAAACAGAAAACGTTCTAGCTTTTACTTTTATTGAGGTATGTAAATGGGTAACATTAGACATAGCCATCAAGTTGGCAAGTGAAGGGGAGGTGGGATTGGTTGTCCATGTGCCAGTGGTGGGGATCGAATGAGGTCTGTCTTTCATTCTGCATACAGGGATTCATTCACTTCATACTTTGTGAATAGATTTTTGCCCTGAATGGCCGCCATATCCTAAATTTAGTATATTGTTTTGTAATCCTGTTCTACTCAGTTTCACATCTATCATACACATAAAGACTAAATTAATCAATTCAAAATACTTGAATTCTACTTAGTGATTCCGACTAGAATCGTCAATTTAAGACTTAAAAGGTTGGCGAACTAGCTTCCTGTCTGTTCTCAAACAGACATAGTTGTAGACAGGCAGCCTATGTTTAGTATGGTCTGTCATTGAGTCAGTTGCCATGGTTTTGATCCAAAGCTTGTATATGATGAGAAATAAAATTACCTCCCTCACCTTTTGGTTTCCTTCCACTGCTAATTAAGACCCCTATTTGCAATATCTCTCTTGTACTACAATAGAATAGATATTCTCTACCACCATGATATTGTCTCAGTTTGTGAGGAAATGACTGGCTGTCTAACCTTGTGGGTTTCCTCCAACACGTTTCATGGCATGTTTGTCTTAGTTATGATTTCTTCTTTAAGTGGCATTTTGTTATGATTTCTTCTTTAAGTGGCATTTACAATATATGTTATTTGCTTGTTAATAGACCAGTAATTGTTATTCCATAAATAGTGTTATTGTGTTTGTTATGATTGTTTACATGTTTTTTTCAGGGTACGTTAGTTAAAGCGATTAAACAGGGTGATTGGGTTTTATTAGATGAAATTAATTTAGCTTCAGCCGAGACATTAGAATGTTTGTGTGGATTGTTAGAAAGTACGACAGGTTCAATTATACTAACAGAGAGGGGGTAAGTTACACTTTTACTACAGGTGGGGTGTTGGATGGCCGAATGGTTAACACGTGCATGCTGTATCATAAAGCCTGTCATTGAGTCAAATGGCATGGTTTCGAATCCCTGGTTGTACGTGACAAAGAGTAGGGTCACCTGTCCAGCCTCATTGGTTTTCTCCGGTTCCTCCGGTTTCCTTCCACTGCTAAAGACCCCGACGCGCATGCGAATTATTGAAATAAGATTAAACCATATGTTAGTCCCATATTGACCTAGTTTGTGTCGAGTGGACGTTAAACCCCCATTTCTCTCTCTCTCTCTTACTACAGTCGTACAGACCTTTTGTGTACATATTATGACATTTAAATTTGAAAATCTACCAAAATAAAATCTGAAAGTAGATATTTTATTTCAATACTTTGCTTGCGTGGGAGAAACTCCCAAGATGGTTCATCCTTTGACTGACTAACCCATCACACAACTGCCAATGTTAATATTCTAATATTTATCAGGCGCTTTAATTATCATCACCACCAAGGATTATGCCAATTCACATCAAATTTGTCAGAATTTTTTTTTTTTTGAAAACCGGAGTCTGTTGCGTTCAGTATGTTTTCAATGGGAAGACTATGAAAGCCATAGGATGCCCAGCTCTAAATAATTATGAATTTCGAAGTCATTGTCCGTCCAAGGTTTGATGTTGGTGTTGTTCAAGAAATTTTCCAGGGATAAAGCGCAATTGTCTAGGATATCGACAACATAAAACCTAATTCTCTTCCCTCTTTCCAGCTTACGCAACAATCTTTAATTTTATATTTACAGTGATATAGAGCCTGTAGTCCGACATGAGAACTTCCGTTTATTTGCTTGTATGAATCCTGCTACTGATGTGGGTAAAAAGGATCTGACACCTGGTATTCGGAACAGGTATGTTGTGATTATCTATATTCATACGCAAACAATAATTGAATAAGATTTGTGGCCTGTGGGTTATCTATATTCATAAACCAAACAATAATTAAATAAAATGGCTGCTTGTTTTGAAGATCAGTTAAGATTTGTGGTTTGTGGGTTATCTGAACTAGTTCTAAGAACAGCTAGACACTTTGCTTGTCCGACTATTCTTCTTGCATCAACAATTCGGGGAATGATGGGGGGGGGGGACCATGCTTGAAAATTCAGGACCTTTTTTTGGCCTACATAAATGGAATAAAGACATGCATCAGTGTTAGTCTAATAAACCTGTAATAATAAAATGAATACATGGACATTTTATATTTATCAACAATTTCTTGATGGCGCCATGGATTTATTTCTCTGTGTGATTGTTACTAATGAAGAGTTATTTTGTTTTTACAGTATTTTGTATGTGGTGAAATTAATTGATTATTTATTTTTCGTCGATCAAGTTTACAAAGTTTAATGATGAAAATAATAAATGATTCCCTTTTTGTTGTAAGATTTACAGATTTGTTGTTTCTTGTCGTAAGATTTAGCCTGTTTTATGGTGAAACTAATAAGTTATTTGTTTGTTTTTCTGTTGTTCAGGTTTACAGAGTTTTATGTCGAAGAATTAACGGATGAATCGGATCTACGTATACTGATTAATGATTATTTATCGGGATTAGCGTTGACTGCCAATCATCTGTCGGGTATTGTCAAATTCTACGCATCAATTCGTACAGCAGCAAATAAATCATTGGTTGATGGTACGGGACATAAACCCCATTATAGGTAGGTTGTCATTACAGTTCTGTTTAATTTATTCTTGGGGAAGGGGGGGGTGAATGCCTAAATGGTTAGCGTGTGCACCCTGTCATTGAATCGCTGATTATGTGGTTGTATGTGAGGTAGGTAATCAATTTCAGTTCTGTTTAATTTATTCATGGATGGCTGAATGGTTAGTGCGTGCCCGCTGTATCATTAAGACTGTCATTGAGTCAATTGGCATGGTTTTCTATTCCCCGGTTGTATGTGACAAGGAGTAGGGTCGATTGTCCAACCTTGTGGGTTATCTCTAGGTTCCTCCGGTTTCCTCCGACTGCTAAAGACCCCTACGTGCAAGTGAATTATTAAACCCCATCTCTCTCTCTCTCTCTCTCTCTCTTTTCACTGATTGTAAATATTGTTGTTATTTATGTTTTAGTTTGAGAACATTGTGTCGAGCTTTAAGATACGCAGCCACGAATCCATGTGGTCAATCATCCAGATCGTTATATGAGGTATGGTCATTATCTTAACACAAATAAACAATTAATTTATAAACTTGGTTTTGTCAGTCACTAGTGTAACCTTTTCGTTTTGATTTGTACCTTCGAACTATATTGGGGAGTTGGATAGCATAAGGTGATTAAGGTCTGTCATGGAGTCAAGTGGCGGGGTTTAAAAACTGCCTGTTGTACGTGACAAGGAGTAGGGTTGCCTGTCCAACCTCGTGGGTTTTCTCCGGGTCCTTAGGTTTCCTCCCACTGCTAAAGACCCCTACGCGCAAGCAAATTATTGAAATAAAATTAAACATATGTTAGTCTCGAAATGATCTAGTTTTTGTCAAGTGGACGTTAAACCCCATTCTCTCTCTCTCTCCAAGTATATTTATATATTTGAGCTACATTAGAACTGCCCCAATAATACTGGGATTTGGAATAATACTGGGATTTGGAGTATAAAAGAAGCTAAAATCGGGGAGTGATATTAACCTGGTGGCACTACAACTTGCAAAATTATACTACTTTCAGTTTCAAGAAATTCGGTTTTGGAAACCTCTTGTGCGACCGTGTGTTTATGATTGATTTTTGTGATATTTATTAATGATTTGTTTTTATGATATTTTTCAGGGATTTTGTTTAAGTTTTTTGACCCAGTTAGATAGAAAATCTCATCCTGTCGTTGAACAGCTAGTGTGTAAGCACGTCATCGGAAACTCTAATGTTAAATCGTTGTTAAGTCACAGTCTTCCCGAGCCTACAAGGGGTAAACATCTGTTGTTTGAAGGATATTGGATATCCCAGGGGGCTTCAGAACCAGTTGTACCAGAAGGTTATATTCTGACGCCATCTGTTCGAGCCAATCTACGTGATTTGTCCAGGATTGTATCAGCAGGGTGAGTGATGTATTTGATTCGTCAAAATGGGATGGCATAAAAAATATTCTTTTACGGCATTTTTATTCACCCATAGGCCTCGGGAACTCTTGTTGAATTATATAGCTGAATTGTACCCCATGGTACATAACGGCGATTAGGGATTTTGATATACTGAATGCACTGAACTGTCTTGTGTTCTGTTCCCTAGTTGCCTGTTAGTAGTGAAGAACCGTAGGGATTTTATCACCCTGTTTATCATTTGTCAGGGATAATACCTGTACAACTGACGTAAATAAAAACAAAACACTTTTGTCTCGAACTGAAATATGCCAGTTTGTGCCCTGTCCAAACTTTAAGCATATTATATATATTATAATGTGTTGCCCAAACTGGCTAGAATAAAAATCAACGCCAATTCTGTAGAGAATTAACAATTCCTTGTTGTTGATTTATCAGAAATTTTGTTACAAATAATGATTAATAGCAGAAATAAAAACAGTTCACAGGAAAAAGAACATAGATCTAACAATTTGGGTGTAAAGAAAAATGTAATCACAAATATGCATTTAGGCAGTGAAAAAAAGCGATGGAAAATTTATTTTACTTAATATGAGCGACAATGTGCTGAAATTTTTTCTCTTCTGATTTTAAAATCAAAAGGTTCAAGATGCAACAATTTGGGGGATGGGGTGGCAGGGGGTGTGTTTGTGCCTGTGAAACAAAAAAAAATTTTTTTGCGACCTAAAACCCATTTTTATTCTTTATTAATTTGTTCTATTTTTAGCCAACATCCAGTCTTATTACAAGGTGAAACATCTGTTGGTAAAACAAGTTTAATTACCTGGTTAGCCAAGTCTACTGGTAACGTGTGTGTCCGTGTCAATAACCACGAACATACAGACCTGCAGGAATACGTTGGATGTTACGCAGCGGATGAGGCAGGAAAACTCGTCTTCAAAGAAGGTAAAGGATATAATTATATTTACGTTAAATTGGAATTCAAAAAGTTGCAGTTGGTTGTCTGAGATTTCTCTCATTAAAGGTATATTATGGAAGATTAGATAAAGAGTTGGCAGTTCTTGTCATAATTGATAAAAAATAGATAATGTAAATGGAATATCGTTGGTGGGGAGTCAAAAGGTCGTATCTTGGTTTTGCAAAATTGTCCAGGAGAGCAAAAAAACACAAAGAGGTTAAGAATCAAAATGTCTAATAAAACCGTCACGTCAAAATGTAGTATGTAAAGGGCATATTTCTGAAGCTTTTCTCAAATATTTATTTACAAAATGTATGTGTAGCCAGTTAAACAGTATGTAACGATCCGAAAGTATCAAGCTCAGCATCTAGTGCAGTAATAAGAAATGAAAGCTAGTTATTTGCAATTTTATAAAGCAAAGACGTATGTCCTGAAACTATTCACCTTTACCTGCTTCAATTTCATAGATTTTATACAGTAGAGCCTCAACAATAATTTCAATAATACATATTCAACCATAAACTGATACTGGCCATATTTCGTTTGATTGCAATGCTTTGATTAGACACAAAGTTGTTTTTTGTCACGAAAATACGTCATTTTCACTTGAAAAAAAAAAAAAAAAAAATTAACACCCGATATACCACTTTTTGAAACAGTATCTATGGAGACTATAAAACCTCTTTTTATTGGCTTAGAGACACGACTACCAGATTAAAAGATGTGCACGGAAATTCTCATTCCAAAAAATTGTCTAAAACATTCACTGGATTAGTGCCGTAGGGGTGAATCAGGGTGACAAAGCGTGCAGTACAAAATCCCACAAATACACATACATCTTTGATTTTATTGTCCCCCGCCTTTCGAAGAAGCAGGGGACTATTACAATGGGTTCGTCCGTCCGTCTGTCTGTCCGTCTGTCACACTTTTTGGGACACAATAACTCTCTTTCTAATTGAGCTAGAATATTCAAACTTGGTGTAGGTGTTTATTAGGTCATTACCTTGATGGAGTTCGAAGATGAGCATTTACCGCTTAGGGTAAGCAGAGATAAGCAATTTGATTGGTTGATGCTTTGGGACATGATAACTTAAGTTGTAATTAAGTTAGAGTGATGAAACTTGGTATATAGTTTCATTTTATCAATACCTTGACTGAGTTCAGTAATGCGCATTTTCTGCTCAGGGTAAGCCGAGCGATAAGCAATATGATTGGCCGAGACTTTGAAACATAATAACTCTCCTTCTAATTGAGCTAGGATATTCAAACTTGATGTAGGTGTTTATTAGGCCAATACCTTGATGGAGTTCGAAGATGGGCATTTTCTGCTTAGGGTAAGCAGAGATAAGCAATTTGATTGGTTGATGCTTTGGGACGCAATAACTTTAGTTGTAATTAAGTGAGAGTGATGAAACTTGGTATATAGTTTTATTTCATCAATACCTTGACTAAGTTCAATAATGAACATTTTCTGGTGAGGGTAAGCAGAGCGATAAGCAACTGATAGGTCTAGACTTTGAAACACAAAAATTCTCCTTAAATTAAGGTAGAATGTTCAAACTAGGTGTAGACGTACATCAGGTGAATGCCTTGATGGAGTTCGATGATGAACAATGTCTGATTCTATCTGGTAGAGAGTGATGAAACTTAGTGTATAGTTTGATTGCTCAATACTTTTGAAAAAAATAAATGTGCGATTAATTAATATGTGTCATCTATTTATTTGGGGATTTAGGCGGGGGACATCAGCCTCACTGTTGGCTGGAGATCATGGTGGCTAAGTGGATAAGGCGCTGGTTCTCTAGCCTGGAGGTCGAGTGTTCGATCCCTGCATTGGCCGAGAAAGTTCATCTCGATTTTCAGACGTGTTTCCCCTTGTCAGTGATACAAAAGGAGGGCCTGACAAGAACAGCTGCCTAGTCGTTCGGATGGGACGAAAAACCGAGGCCCCGTGTACATGTAAAAGATCCCTTGGCAGTTGGAATTCGATATAAGAGTAGGCCGTAGCGCTGCTGCCCAGGCAAAATTTCCCTCATAGCACACTGTACTGTCTTCAATTAGCTCAGGTTAAGTGCATAACAGTAGGACGTTAAACCCCATTGCATTCCTTTATTCATTCACTGTTGGCTTGTTTATATAGATTCGTCGAGTGGGACAATATTAAATAAATTATGCCAGTTTGTGCCCTGTCCAAACTTTAAGCATATTATATATATTATAATGTGTTGCCCAAACTGGCTAGAATAAAAATCAACTTTAATTCTGTAGAGAATTAACAATATTTTGTTGTTAATTTATCAGAGTTTTTGTTACAAATAATGAATAATAGCAAAAATAAAACCGGTTTTTAACAGGAAAAGGAACAGAGATCTAAAATATTTTTTTTTTTCTTAATTAAATTTTTTGATTTTCATGAATTGAAATTTTGATTAATTGTCAAAGTTAATTACCAGGTATTTGAATGTCTGAAAATTATGTTTAAATTTCCATGGGATTCATATTTTTGATAAGGGTCAAAGTTAATATTTTAATGCTGTTCAAAGTTAAATTTTAAATTTCCAAGCATTAAAATGTTTTGATACTAGTAATTATGGTGACCTATTAAACGGAAATATAAATCTAATTTGACAACAAAACTTTCAAAATAAGTGGTGTAAATATGATTTATTGTAAATTTACAGGTGTTTTAGTCGAGGCTATGAGGAAGGGTCACTGGATTATTCTAGATGAGTTGAACTTGGCACCAACTGACGTTTTAGAAGCCTTGAATCGAGTAAGTTGATTTCTTCATTTTTTTTCGGAATTGATTTTCTGAGGAAGTATAAACTTAAACCAACATGTCAAATTTAATATAAACTACATGTACATGAAAAATTAAAATGTTTCAATAATTGAACTGGTTTCCTATCCCTGCCAAAGAACCATGCAAGCTTTTTTTTTTGAGACTCGCTGATGCCACCTTGTGACAAATATTCTAGATGTGTATTTATGGAAGTTTTAACAATCTATATTGGATGCTACAGATATAACAATGGCCGAAAGAGTAACATGATTCAGGGTTACAATGGTTTTGGCCTCAACCTTTGTTATGGCACATATCCCCTTTAATTAGTGAATTGGTGGCTCGAAATTCAAATCCCAGCTTGAGCTGAGAAAGACCTTTAGGAATATATGGATAATATATATTTCGTTTCGATGTTTATACTCTCGATGGCCTACACTTCATGAAGATCTGACCAGTTGTACTGGAAGGTCGCGCCAGGAATCATACTAGCGCCTTTTGACCCTTTGATGCCAGACATTGATTAATCAATCTGCACTGACATTTCTAGGGGTTTACCGACAGTTCAATGTAGACTGCAGACCATGCCAAGATTTTGCCGTGACATACCGTTTCATTGACCAATTACTCATACAACTAGAAAGCCTGTTATATAACAACTCTTCCAGATCTTAGTGTAGTGAGACAAGTAAAACTAAATTTTGAACTATAAGAAATGAAACGAAAAAAAGGAACTGTATTTTGATCAGACTGGGTCTTAGGAACTGTATATTTTTGTAGTAATACAATTTTATTTTTCTAATAGATAAAAGAGAATGTTTATATTTGTAGTTATTAGATGACAAAAGAGAATTGTTTATATTTGTAGTTATTAGATGACAATAGAGAATTGTTTATATTTGTAGTTATTAGATGACAATAGAGAATTGTTTATATTTGTAGTTATTAGATGACAAAAGAGAATTGTTTATATTTGTAGTTATTAGATGACAATAGAGAATTGTTTATATTTGTAGTTATTAGATGACAAAAGAGAATTGTTTATATTTGTAGTTATTAGATGACAATAGAGAATTGTTTATATTTGTAGTTGTTAGATGACAATAGAGAATTGTTTATATTTTTAGTTGTTAGATGACAATAGAGAATTGTTTATATTTTTAGTTGTTAGATGACAATAGAGAATTGTTTATATTTTTAGTTGTTAGATGACAATAGAGAATTGTTTATACCAGAGACACAGATAACCGTAAAAGCTCACAAGAAGTTCATGTTATTTGCTACCCAGAATCCAGCCGGACAATATGGAGGCAGAAAGGTAATATCATTTTATTTTTTTAGAGTTAACTTTTTTCCATTCAGGTTAAAAGAAATTGTTAAATACATTCTTTTCAACATTTATTTAATGACTTGAGTCCAATTCTGGCTCTTCGTGATTTTTTTTTGCATGTTTATAGGTCATTGTAAAGAACTTTGAAACTCGCTTCCACTTCATTGTCATGGTTTTATCTTTTATTTTGTTGTAAGGAACTTTGAATCCTCAATCTTAAATCATTTTTAGGAAATGTCTATGTTTTCATGTCGTTTATAAATATTGAACCAGACTTTTTAGGCTTTGCCTGCGACTTTGACTTTTTGGATTGTTACTGTGTGTTATGTTTTATATTGTTGGGTAGTCAATCCTGTTACCTAAATAAAAAAAGTTCAATTACATGATATTATTATTTCAGATATTATCGAGGGCATTTCGAAATCGTTTTATTGAGTTACATTTTGATGAGATTCCAAGTATGGAGTTAGAGAATATTTTACACTTGAGATGTTCTATACCACAGTCTTACGCTAAACGACTTGTAGCCGTTATGTTGGAATTACAGGTAGGAACATTTACCTCTCATTAGTAAACATATAGACATACTTTTACCTGTCATTAGTAAAGGTAGGTACATACTGTTACCTCTTTTTATCATAGATAGGGACTGCACAATATTCGTATAAATCATCTAAAATCACCGAAAATCATCTAATTTGTACTTGTGACCAATTTAAACCTGACGATTTAATTTTGATAATGAGTGTCCAATTGAAAAAAAACCCAAAACAATTGATTTTTGATGTATAATAATTGATTTTAGATGATTTTTATGGATTTTTAACAAAGGTTTATATTGTACAAACCAGAAAGAAAGCCCTAATTATGCAAGATTAAATAATGTCCAGGTTGCAGTGGCAATTACCTACATGTTTCTTTATTGTACAGAGACAAGGAGTAGGGTCGTCTGTCCAGCCTTGTGTTTTCTCCGGGTCCTCCGGTTTCCCCTCACTGCTAAAGACCCCTACAAGCAAGCGAATTATTGAAATAAAATTAAACCATATGTTAGTCACGAAATGACAGTTTGTGTCGAGTGGACGTTAAACCCCATTTTTCTCTCTCTTATTGACAGATGATACTAGAAAACTTTCTCAGTTGACTGTTATCAAACAACAGACCTCCTTGTGTTAGTTAGCCAGTGCCTTCTTCACTAAGTCACTCCATATTTGATTTATTTTCAGACCAGGGGGAGGGGGGTTGGATGGCTGAATGGTTAACATGTGCATACTGTACCATAAAACTGTAGGGTCGCCCGTCCAAATTTGTGGGTATTCTCCAGGTCCTCAAGTTTCCTCCCAATGCAAGCGTATTATTAAAATATAAGTTGAACCATTTGTTAGTCCCAAAATGACCTAGTTTGTGATGAGTGGACGTTAGATGTATTTTAAAGAATGTACACCATTTAAAATTTGATTTATTTGCAGACACGGCGACGTAGTTCAGGTGTATTTGCTGGTAAACAGGGTTTTATGACGTTACGAGATTTATTTCGTTGGGCGGAGAGATACAATTCACCAGATGTTAAGCCAACAAAAAAATATTATGATTGGGATCAACATCTAGCAGATCACGGTAAAAATAATTCTTTTAAAAATCTTGGTAATGGACATTCACCATATATAGTTGCTGAAATATTTGTTTGGAGGCCAGGGACCTTACTCACAAAATATTAGATTCGAAATGTAATCATGTCCACCTTGAAATGTTAAATGAAATTAAAAGTGGTTTTAACAAACAACTCTTATAGACTAGGCCCGATTGTGGATAAAAGTAAAGCAAGAGGCATTTTTTAGTAGGATTTGGTATCAAGGCTATTTAACCTATTTTAAGGGTGCTGATTACGAAAAAATAGGATACCAAGCTGAAAAAAATGTTTTTGACCCTCAAAATTAAAAAACATAATGGCCGCCAAAATGGCATCAAAGTGTGACGGGCGTGCACAGTATCTGTGTCTATGATTTTATTAATGGTTTTTTAATTTTTGAATTATTGTCTTTTCAAGACATTCAAAGAATGCTGATCATGGACAAATAAGATTACAACCTAAATAAAATTTTGGGACCCCCAAATATGGAAAACAAAATAGCCGCAATAGTCACCTTAAATGATGTTAATTGTGCACGGTACATCACGAACTGAGATTGTATTCTTGTTGATATTATTTTTAAATGTGACTTTTTCAAGACATTAAAACACTGCTGTTCATAAAAATATTGGACATCAAGGTGATCATAATGTTTTTGAACCACAAAATATAAGAACAAAAATGGCCGTCATATTCGTCTCTACTAGTGGTATGTGTGCACAGTGTATCATCATCTGTGAAACTGTCATAATTGTTAAACCTGTTCTTTCTGATTAACTGACGTTATTGTACCCTAAAAGGTAATGATATACAAATACACAAGTGCATATCTTCATGAAAACTAAATCCATGCCCTTGTTGGTGACAGCTAAGCAGTTGCAAAAAAAATAGCTGTTTGAGAAACGGAAAACAGCAATTACTATATGACCAAAAATATATACTGAGCGCCAAGGAAAACGCATCACTTAGTTTTTCATATAACAAAATGATCCTGTAAACATATCTTATTTATTTTGCTTCTTATTGTGAACATTATTCAAATGGGAACACATCAATAACAACACATCCGTACACACATGGATGTACGACACAGATGTCAGTAGCGCGTGTGTCCTCCACTGGCTCTTACTCACGCTGTGCAGCGATGTCGCATGGAATTAACCAATGTGTGAAAGAAGGCTTTAGGGCAAGAGCAGATTCCAAAGCAGCAATGGTGTGCATCTGTGGTCTCCGATATAGACGGTGTCCAAACTCATCCCAGACATGTTCTATCGGTGCCATGCCCATGACATTGATGTATTTAGCAGCCAGCTAGGTAGTCCATAGTAAAACGGGCGGTATGCGAACGTGCATTATCCTGTTAAAGGGGTGAAGTTGTGGGTGCTTTAGAAACATTGGAACAACAATTGGTTGCAAGACATCATCACAGTAGGTTACAGCATTAAGGCGACCCCTGCAAATGTGAAGGATGGTCCAGTGATGAACTGTGAAGCCTCCCCACACCATTACCCTCTCCCCACCCCATCGATTCGTTTTGAAGACGCAGCAGTCTGCAAGACGTTCTCCAAGACGTCTCCACATACGGTGACGGCCATCAGCGTGATAATGATGAAAGCGACTCTCAACACCGAAGAACACACTTTGCCAGTCTACTCTATGTCTGGTGTCCTTGAGCCCATATCAAATGCCACTGACTGTGATGATTCCCGAGGATAGCACAAACATAAGGTCGTCGTGCACGGAATCCTACTTCTCTTAGACGACGTGTTGGCACTTACTGGTCCTTGTCTTCCGACGACTGCTGCACTTGTTCGAGTCGCTGGGCGAAATCTGTCACACAGATGAGTGACCTGGATGTAACGGTCTTGGTACTGGGTTGTAACGCGTTATGGACCAGGACGTTGACGGTCACGTGTTGATCCGGTAACTTGAATACATTCCACCAACCTTACAATAGTGGACTGATGACAATTCAAGTGTCTGGCAATAGCCAGCCCAGGACATTCCCTTGCCTTCATTTCGTTGAATTTCAGTGAGTCTTAGCAACTCTAGCACGATTCCTTCACACATCCAACAACAAATTACGACAGATTGACGTTTCACAGTTTATGTACTGCACATTAAGTTGAAAACATTCTTTTAAAGGGCTCATACACAATTCTGCACGTGAATATTAGGGTTTTCATGTGCATCTCTTCAAATTTTTTTGTGCACACAGCCCGATATTTTTTTGCGTTTTGGAATATTGTATAAAATAATAGTTCATAGTATTGCATCATATTATACATACCAAACCGTCTATTAATAAAATGTCAGTATATATTTATTTCAACTAACAAAAGCAATAACAGTTAAAATCTACAAAAATTAATATATCTTTGTCTCTGGTTAAAAAAATATTTTTAAACAAAGATCTACAACCATACAATGGTATAAAATTGCGCGCAATGCTAAACTATATCAATCATAATGGAAGTAAATTCTTTCTGAAAAAAAAGACTCATACTAAGGCAGAATGTTTACATATTAAAACTAATAGATATAGTCTGAGCAAATTAACTTTTTGGCATTCATGTCTTGGGGTCATTCAAGGCATATGGAAATATAAATGATACATTATCAAAGAACCAAAATCCCAAAACCTCCCCATATTCCTGAAGTAATGGCCCGAGAAACCCCTCTCTGGCCATTGCTGGATTAGCTTCTGATACTTGAACTTGAGGAAGTGTGTCTATTCTTCCTGTTCTATCAAATCTATTTTAAGTACAGCAACATGTCACACAATTATTGGTTGTTAATCGGACTATTGACCAGTCATAATTTGGAACAAGAATTTGCATTCTTTACAGCAGTGATGAGTGGGATTAACTCTATAAGCACACGAAACACTGGGAGGAGTATGCAACCTTCCCTGCTACTACTGGTAACAGAATTTTCAAGAAAACAAAGATCTACTTACAACCAATGGGCAACAAAATTGCATACCACGATCAAAAAACAAAATACCACGATCATTGTTAAATTAGAAACTCAATGCACATATTTGAAGTTAGAGAAACACTATATTTGACCATTATAATAATACTTTAGATAAAGGTAGCCTTTCTGGAATTTGTAAACTTGAGTTAGCAGTTGTAGAACAGAAACATGGATTGAAGGCAGGAGGGGGGGGGGGTCTTGGTGTTTGTGTCAATACCTGCAAAAAATTGTTTGGTACAAAGCAATATATTCCAATTCCTCTTCAGATTATTGTTTTTTTCTGGAGATACAATAAAAGAGTGCTGTATATGAATTAACATATAGAGTTTGATTGTCTTCAAAGTAGAGATTAAAATACTTTCTTGGGATATATTTTTCGCAAAACTAACCTTTAACCAGTAAATGAAATAAATAAAATAGAAGTATTTCCAATGGAAGGCAGTTTTCCACCTTGAGGGCGAAAAAAGTATCATTTTAGTTGTAGAGTGTAATGGTATAAATTTACAATGTGTTAATATGAAAACAAATCAGTATTTTCATAACGAGAATAATTTCTTTAAATAATTTATTTTATTTGTGATGGTCCCAAAAACTTTATTTTAGCTTGGTAAACAATTTCACTGTTGTTAGCATCTTTAAAATGTCTGAAAAAATTCACATTTAAAAAGATTATCAACAAGAATTCAGTCTCAGTTGATTATGTACCATGCCATCCATGCATAAAGAACATCACTATGGCGGCCATTTTGTTTTTCGAATTTGGGGGGCCCAAATTTTATTTTTAGGTTAAAATCCTATTTATTCACGATCAGCATTCTTTGAATATCTTGAAAAGTCAATATTTCAAAAATTAAAAAGGATTAATACAATTATAGACACAAATACCGTGCCCGTCCGTCACAATTAGATGCAATTGTGGTGGCCATTTTGTTTTTCAATTTTATAGGGTCAAAAACATTTTTTCTAGCTTGGTATCCTATTTTTTCGTAATCAGCACCCTTGAAATAGGTAAAATAACCTGGATACCAAATCCTACTAAAAAATGCCTCATTATCTTTTATTAGAGCCCTTTTCCAGAATCGGACCTAGTCTATTACGCTCCTACTGAGCTAATGATAAAGGTTTATACCATACAGTGTGCTATTAGGCAAATTTTGCCTGGGCGGCGGCACTATGGCCTACTCTTATATCAAATTCCAACTGCCAAAGAATCTTTTATTGGCACGCCGATATGTACATAGGAACACAGCCGTCTGTCCTGCATCACTGACAAGTGGAAGCCAAGTAGGAAAATCCCAGTAAACTTTCTCAGCCAATGCAGGGATCGAACACGGGACCTCCAGGTTCGCGAGCTGACCTTGCCCCCCCCCCCTCTTTTAGTTGGTAGGTTAAAATCCCATGTTTGTAGTAGGATTTTAATTATCAGCCATCGAAGATGCTTGTGTTTTGAATATTGTTCCGATGCTGTTCACTATTAAACCTCTTGAGAAATGAAATGAAGTGAAATGTGGTTTAATGTCCTACTTTTCTGCTCTGACTGGGCTAATAAAGATGGAAAGCCTGTTAAGACACAAGAGTTTAATAGTGGTCTATATTCAAGACCATACTTTTCTGGATAAGACCAAATGTTCAGTATTCAGCCTCTTGAGAAAAATGAAATGATATGGGGGTTTATAATGTCCTACTTTTCTGCTCCGACTGGGCTAATTAAGAAAGACAGTGACTTATATTTAAAATTGACCTATATTCAAGACCAGACTTTCTGGATATGTCAAATTTTAAATTGATGATTAATAGTTTGAAATTTATTGTTCCAGGTTATATGTTGTTGGCTGGGCGAGTGAGAAAACCAGAAGAATGCCAGGTCATCCAGGAAGTTCTCAACAAACATTTTAAACGGAAGGTCGATCCTGGCCGATTGTTTAACTTGAACTCTGAGACATCGACCACAACGGCTTCACTTCTAAATACTGCTCTAGGCCAATCACAACCAGGCTTTCAACATGTTGTATGGACCTACAGTATGCGAAGATTGGCTGTTTTGATTGGACAAGCTATTAGATTTAAAGAGCCTGTGTTACTGGTTGGTGAAACTGGGTACGTTGATTATTAGATTTACTCCATTAATGGGTTGGTTTTTTGGCACAGGGGGGTGGGGCTGTCTCATTACTGGATATAGTTGTTAATTAAACATAAGTTTTCACTCAAGAGAAATAGGGGGGGGGGATGACTGAATGGTTAGCACATGAGCGCTGTATCATAGGGCTTGTCATTGAGTCAACTGGAATATTCTTGCTTGTCTGAAAAAAAAAGAAAAATATAGGTAAAATGGCCATGAGGTAATGAAATTTTTTTTTAAATTTCCTACCACTGCTATAAAGACCACTTTGTTTCGTCCCTATGCTAAAAAGACCCCTCATAGACCTGAGGCTTAGTGCAGGGGTGGGGGGTTGGGGTCAAATGGGCACAAAACCCGACCCAACTTTTCTATAGTAAAATTTTGTGTAGAATAAGATACCGAGTGGTAATCTGTCCGCCCTTGGGGAGTTTTCGAGATATTCAGGGTCAAAGGTCAAATGAGGTCATTTGCAAGGAAAGTGAATGCGCAACCATTCTTATATCATGAACATATGCTGGAAATGATCGAAAGTTATCACTCTTTCAATAAAAATGTCAAAATTACTAAACTCGCCTTTAGTCTTTGTGACGCCGGGGGTCAAAGGTGAAATTTTCTGATTAATCACTAGGAAGATTTAAAGCAATAAAAAGTCAGCGTAAAATATAAAAACCAAAGCGAAACTTATCTTTATGTGGTCTTAGCACCGTACATTTACTTTGGAACGTCGAAAAGGATCTTACATAACAGAACCAACAGATTTTGAAACCTGTTTCAAAAATACTCAAAAACTGTCGAAACAAAATCTCCCCGATTTAGTTTAACATTGATTGTTATAAATTATGAAACTAGTTGTCCGAAAACAATTGAATAGTTTCATGGTTAAACTCCAGCCTGCAGGCCGTGTCGATTTCCAGGTATCCCAATCTGAGAAAACCGACGTCAATCTGTGACTGGAAAACATGTATCTGACCACGAGATTAAATGTTTTCATGAATTTTGCCGATTGACATGTCTGGAAATGAACGACAGCTTGTCTATAGTGCAGCTTTTTTGGCGTGGCTGAATGGTCTCGCGAGATTATGGCACTGCGAGACACATGCATAGCGATCGAGTCACACGTGTTATACCGGTATAATGACAGTCAACGGGATTTATAGATTTTTGATGTATTTGTCTATGGTGGAATCATTATTTTAAATGCATAATGGATAATAATACTACGACAATTCGTTCATTTGTGATTTAAAGAAAATACATTACCGATATGTGGGATGGAATGTGCCGTACCGATTTCAAATGTGCCGTATTGATGTATACATGTCAATGGTGGAATCATTATTTTTTAAAAATGGATAATAATATGACCATTCATTCATTTATGACTTATAGAAAATACATTACCGATATGTGCCGATTTCCAATGGTATAATAGTAACATTGGAATAGTATAATAACATTGTATGGGATTTACCGGTTTTTGATGTATTGTCAATGATGGATCATTATTTTTTAATGAATAATGGATATTAATACTACGAACACGGTAAGGTGGGCGTGCATTTATTTTTTAATTTACATTATTTATTCGTTCTGCATACGTAAATAATCGTAATCAAAATTAACCGATCGGAAAACGACTCGCGGGAAATTAAACGCTTTGCTAATAATTAAGCATTGTCGCTAAATTAAGTGGTGTTTATTTATACACAGTTTTCTGGTAAGTAAAGGGCTGGGCTAGTAATTAAAGGCTTTAGATAATTAAACGGGTCGTCCATTTCTAAACCCCTCTCGGAGAAATTAAACGGTGTACCATTAAATTAAGCCATAGTAGTAATTAAACGATTTTTGATTTTTTTAAAGGTTTTTATCAATTTTAAAAGGGTAATTTTAAATTAAAGGGTGTTCATCGAATTTAAAAGGCAAAACGTCCAAGTTAAAGGATTCCAGATCCCTAGTGTGGGTTGTCATGTTACCTCTCACTGCTAAAGACCTTGGGGTTGTCATGTTACCTCTCACTGCTAAAGACCTCGAGTAGTCATCTTACCTCTCACTGCTAAAGACCTCTGGAGTTGTCATGTTACCTCTCACTGCTAAAGACCTCGAGTAGTCATCTTACCTCTCACTGCTAAAGACCTTGGGGTTGTCATGTTACCTCTCACTGCTAAAGACCTCGAGTAGTCATCTTACCTCTCACTGCTAAAGACCTCTGGAGTTGTCATGTTACCTCTCACTGCTAAAGACCTCGAGTAGTCATCTCACCTCTCACTGCTAAAGACCTTGGGGTTGTCATGTTACCTCTCACTGCTAAAGACCTCGAGTAGTCATCTTACCTCTCACTGCTAAAGACCTCGAGTAGTCATCTTACCTCTCACTGCTAAAGACCTCTGGAGTTGTCATGTTACCTCTCACTGCTAAAGACCTCGAGTAGTCATCTTACCTCTCACTGCTAAAGACCTTGGGGTTGTCATGTTACCTCTCACTGCTAAAGACCTCGAGTAGTCATCTTACCTCTCACTGCTAAAGACCTCTGGAGTTGTCATGTTACCTCTCACTGCTAAAGACCTCGAGTAGTCATCTCACCTCTCACTGCTAAAGACCTTGGGGTTGTCATGTTACCTCTCACTGCTAAAGACCTCGAGTAGTCATCTTACCTCTCACTGCTAAAGACCTCGAGTAGTCATCTTACCTCTCACTGCTAAAGACCTCTGGAGTTGTCATCTTACCTCTCACTGCTAAAGACCTCGAGTAGTCATCTTACCTCTACCTGCTAAAGACCTCGGGGTTGTCATCTTACCTCTCACTGCTAAAGACCTCGAGTAGTCATCTTACCTCTCACTGCTAAAGACCTTGGGGTTGTCATGTTACCTCTCACTGCTAAAGACCTCGAGTAGTCATCTTACCTCTCACTGCTAAAGACCTCGGGGTTGTCATGTTTTCTCCCACTTGTAAAGATCTCTTGAGTTGTTGTTAAACCCATGTTTTTGTATTTTAGTTGTGGTAAGACGACTGTCTGTCAACTGTACGCTGCATTAAAAGAAAGTAAATTATATGGTGTTAACTGTCATCTACATACCGAAAGTGCTGATTTCCTTGGAGGATTACGACCGGTCAGGTCTCACACTATAGATGAGGTAAGTACAAATGATTCAGTGGGGCTGCAGCAATCATTTGGTTTGTACTCTTGAGGACTTATTCTAGAAAATGATGCATTACGAATGAAGCATAAAATTCATCCTGTGGTTTTCGTCAAGAAACTGTGGGTCCACAGTTTGGATGTACCTGTTTCAAACACATAGTTTCCCCCATTATTTTGGGGTATGGGACCTGAAGGGCTGACAGGAATATAGTTCTGATGGAAACTACACAATAAACTAGGTTCTGTTCATTGTTAGCATTGTAAAAGCAATACTTAACTTCTTCTTCTTGGGGATTTGAGCTCTTTGAAAAATTTCTCTTCTAATTCAAGTTCGATCAACATGAAACTAAAACTTGACGTGTTTGTTCCTTGGACAATTGTGCATGACTTGACAGATTTAGATTTTTGGACATGTTGTCATGGTCAGTTCCTGGTCCATTTTGTACTTGTTTTTTATGACAAGAAAAATTAAATTGAAATGTGATACTTGAGTAAATATCCTTAAGAGTAACAGAGACAAGGAATTTCGAATTTCAGGACGAAGAGAGTAAAGAACACAAGTTATTTGAATGGGTAGACGGCCCACTTGTGTTAGCCATGAAGGAAGCGGCCATGTTTTTAATTGATGAGATTTCATTGGCCGATGATTCAGTGTTGGAGAGGTTAAACAGTGTCCTTGAACCTGAGCGAAGACTTCTGTTGGCTGAGAAAGGCGGTGGTGATGGCGACCAGAATGAATCAGAAGATGTTATTGCAGAAGAAAATTTTAGAATCTTTGCAACTATGAACCCTGGTGGTGATTTTGGTAAAAAAGAGGTACATTTAAAAAAATAAGCTTTAATCGTTCACAGAAAAAGAGTAAAAGCAAAACACTTATATTGATGTGAACTTATTGGGTACTCATCAGGCATGGTTTGATTACTCTTTCTGGAACATTGTATACCACTTGTCACTGGGCTAATCTGTCATCAGGACAGAGAGTCTGGCAAGGGACAATGTACTGACGTATGTTATTCCCCATGTCATTTCATTTCTTCCATATGGATGAGGGGGTCACGGTGGCCAACCGGGTAAGATGCTGACTCGGGTGTTCGATCCCTGCATTGGCTGAGAAAGTTCATCTCGATTTTCAGGCATGGTCTCCCCTTGTCAATGATGTAGACAGAGGGCATCTGAAGGACAGCTGCCCAGTCGTTCAGATGGGACGGAAAACCGAGGTCCTGTGTACACATTGGCGTGCACGTAAAAATTTCCTTAGCAGTTGGAATTCAATATAAGAGTAAGCAGCCCAGTGGGAGCGGAACAGAACGTTAAAGGGTCAATCCCGAAAATGTTTTTGAGAATAAAACTCTTTAATTTTGTGTTAAAATCCATTAAAATCCCATACCTTAGGGCCGAGCAACTAACTCAATATATGTGATACGTTTTCAAACAACTTAAACCCACAGTCTTCATCTTGAATGGAGTCCTTAGTCCAAAACTGTATTATGCCGTGATTTGATAAAACCAGAGTTTTTTTTTATAAAAATAATGTGTCGGTGAAATTTACCTTTTGTTATCAAGTACTGCACATGGACCATTCATAGTGTAGACCATTAAAGGAACGGGAAACGGTTATCGGGTCACCCGACGAAAGATTTGACCCGAAATCTTAAAAGGGCTACGTGTCCGGATAAGCTGTTTTAACGCTCACGTCCAAACGACTCAATATTTTGAGCTGAAATTTTGAGTCAGAGTATATACACCAGTCTTCTATATTTTGGCGTTTAATTTCATACGTTCTCAGACTTTTATTTTTGAGGCTCTGTTCTATTCGGGACTGTCCCTTTAAAACCCATTTCATTTTTGATCTGTGATAAATATGTTGTCCACAGGAGGGTTCACACTGACCATTATTTTCAACCCGATATTAATGTTCATTTGAACATTTTGGTACTTTTCTCGGACTTGGCTATCAATATACAGTAGTTCTATCTGAGAATAATGTGAAAATCATGAATTACCGTTATATTTAAACTTCCCTAGTCTCTTATTTAAATTTATGTATTTATTTCCAGTTATCGCCTGCTTTAAGAAATCGTTTTACAGAGATTTGGTGTCCACCATCGAAGAGACGAGAGGATATGATCGAGATTATTGAACATAATTTAAAATCTGGTATTCATCTGTCTAATCAACAAGATGGTTCGAGTGGTATCGGACCAGCCATCATGGACTTTATACAATGGTTCACAAATAATGAAATAGGAAAAAGGTATATTCCAGCTTCTTCCCACTGCTAAAGATCCCTAGATGCAGCCACTTGTGAGCTGCTTCCACAAAACCAGGCTCTTAATCATTTTTATATAAATAGAGCTGGTAGCATATATGAATAGTCCACAGCCTAAGCTTTCTAAAAATGCAATTCTTCTTAAATTTGTGGTATCATCTGGAGGTGAGTTCGACTCATTCACAGCAATAAGAAAGGCAAAAGGTTTATGCGTTTGTGCAACAAGCATCTGGAATCGTGGGAGCTGGTCACAGATGATTGAAATAAACCTCATTTCTCTCTCTCTTTTCTAAATTTCAATTGTCATGCATTCAAATTAGGAGTATTTCTTCTGGGTATTGTTTGTGATATAAAACCTGAAAAAAAACCCAATCTGGAGCCACAGTAGCTCGGTGTGTATGCCACTCACTCACTAACCATGAGACCCCATCCTTTGATCCTCATGTTGCCTACATTTTCATTAGCCCAAAGATCCAGAACAATGGGCTCTAAACCCTATTTCAGTTCTGATGTGGGCCGATAAAATTTCTCTTGAGCTTTCTGACTTGGTTTTTATTGGTTTTAGTCCAGATGTTTTAATAAGAAGGAATATTAAAAGCTAGCCTGAAAATAAGGCACCTGTCACTGACAATGTCAGGCACAGATTCATGCTTTGTCAGGCACAAAACCTCTGGTGCCTGTCATTTTGTTCTTCACTAATTTGTCTTTTTTGTTGATATTAATAATAGATGTCCGCCACTAAGTTGAAAACCGGTACTATTTCATTAGTGCCTGACATTTTATCAGGTGCCCATGGAATATATTAAACTAGGAAAATATAGTTTTATAAAAAATTTTCAGAGTGACTGTGAGTATCCGAGATATATTGAGCTGGGTCAACTTTATAAATGTCTGTTCTGTAAATGATGACAGTATCGATAGTGACGATATCGACAATATGACTGGTGGTTATTTAGACGTAGCTGTAGCCTATATCCACGGAGCTTGTTTAGTTTTCCTCGATAGTTTAGGATCAGGTAAGTTTGGATCATCATTTGCATTTTTCAGACAAAATCTAAATTTTGTGGCAATCCGGGAGCCACAATGGCTCAGTGAATAAGAAGTTGGCTCGCTAACACTGTAACCCGGGTATCTAGAGACGAATCCAGGGGGGGGGGGGCTAGGTGCCCGGACCCCCCCTAAATCCGTAAATAACAGTATAAAAAAATAGATATGCGCCACAAATCACCACTGACATACCGATTTTTTCAAAAATTTTCTCAGGGGACCCCCACGGGCCCCCAAACTGGAATTCCTGGATCCGCCTCTTCGGGTATCATTTAATCTTGTGTATCTAATTGGTGCAACTATGTTGAGCTGCCTCACTATTTGCTGGTTAATATTCAATATAAGAATGTATTAACAAGTATCTTAGATATTATTTATCACAGTTAATAATATGTCTGTTTTATCTCCTTGCTTAGGGCGGGCTTGAATTCATTTTGATTCAAAAGATATTACCCTTCACTTATAGGTGGTGCTGGATTGTTTATGTCATCTGCAGAGCCAAATGTCTCTCGTCTTTCTCATATTCTTTTAAGGTTGGAAATTAGAGAATTGTTATTTTGGATTATCATTAACCGTAATCATTAATATTTGTAATATGTTTTTTAGGACCTACAAATGTTGGAAGTGATTTTAATCCTACCGTAGCTAAAGATACCTGCGTAGAGTTTTTATTACAACAGATAAATAAACTATCTGGTCGAACGTATACAACGGATGATTTGGGTCTAGGACATAGTAAACATGAATTAGATGTAAAAACAACGGACAAGTATTTCAGCATCCCTCCGTTTACCATAAATAAAGGTAACTCTGACAAACTTTCAAGATAATTTACATTACCATTACCATTTTTGGTAAATTTGAATTTGGTTCACCATATCTTGAAGACAGATTCAGGTTTTTTGCTGTCAGACTTTTTCCAAATTCTGGCGGACATGTCCGGCATGTACAAACAAAACAGAATCGCTGTGTTAAGGTATATTTTTATCTTCCAAGGCAAATATTTTCCTCTCTACGAATATCCTGGGAGCCATTGTGAATATGATGCTTCTAACCATTAAAATGCTGCTGGTTCAATCCACATGTTTCAGACTGGTCTCTTAGCCTGTTGTCGGTCATGTAAATACACCGGTCATAATTCTATCGAATCCAATAACTGCCAAATTTTATTACTAAATAATATTGAATAATTTATAAGTTGTGGTTACACCATATGTAGCACGTTAAAAATATCCCAAATCGAAATTACGGTAGGCAGTAACACCGCTGTCGTCCGCTGTCCTTTCAAAACGTTCCTCAATATTAATGGATTGATATATATATTCTGGTTTATTTTTAGGTCCATTGTCTGGTCAGGAATGTGAGAAATATGCGTTGAAGGCACCAACAACATGTTTAAATGCTCTACGTGTTTTGAGAGGTTTACAGTTGTCGAGACCGTTATTACTGGAAGGTTCACCTGGCGTGGGTAAAACCAGTCTTGTGACGGCAATAGCCAGAAATACAGGAAGAGAGTTGATTAGAATAAACCTGTCAGAACAAACGGTAAGGATAAATATATCTATCTTTATCAGTCGGAGCTGCTGTGGCTCAGTGTCTAATACACAATAGGTAGAATTTACAAAAAACCAAATAAATCAAATAAAGTGAATGGATCTGGGGGGGCTAGCTGTAAGCGTCCACTGTGCTGTACAGGCACTGGCTCACTAACCAGACGGTCAGGGGTTCTACTATTTGGGTGAAATCCGGGTACTACTATTCAGGTTAAATCTGGATTCTACTATTTAGGTAAAATCTGGGTTCTACTATTCGGGTAAAATCTGGGTACTATTCGGGTAAAATCTGGGTCCTACTATTCGGGTAAAATCTGCGTACCACTATTCGGGTTAAAATATGGATTCTACTATTTAGGTAATATCTGGGTTCTACTATTCGAGCAAAATTTGGGTTTTACCACATGGATAAAATCTGCGTTATACTTTTCGGGTAGAGTTTTCTCCTTCCTATGTACAGGGTGCCATATAAAAGTTTAAGAATGACCACATTTTAGTTTCTTTATCTCATTGTTTTGTTGTATTATTTTCAGGATGTAACTGATCTGTTCGGTGCTGATTTACCCGTAGAAGGAGAAAAAGGAGGAACGTTTGCCTGGAGAGACGGACCACTGTTACAGGCGTTGAAAGCTGGTCATTGGGTCGTTTTAGATGAGGTAACTTGCGCTTTAATCGTGTTTTAGAAATGCTAGATTTGTTTCCCTTATGTTCATAGCGTCTGTCATTGAGTGAAGTGTTTGGCTTTCGATATTAGTCTTGTACATGTATGTAACATGGAGTAGAGTCATCTGCCAAACCGACTGGGATTTCTCTGGCTAGTATAAACTCATTTCCACTCTAACTAAAATAATATTTATCTAGTTTATAGCCTATTCAATAATTTATATTTCTGAGAAAGTTAATCCTGATTTTCCAGCTTGGTTTTTCCTTGTCAGTGATGCAGGATGGAGGGCCTGACAAGAACAGCTGTCTAGTTCGGATGGGACAAAAAAGCGAGGTCCTGTGTACACATTGGAGTGCACGTAAAAGATCCCTTGGCAGTTGGAATTCAATATAAGAGTGACCATAGCGCTGCTGCCCGGGCAAAATTTTCCTCATATCACACTGTATGGCGTATGCCTTCATCATTAGCCTAGTATACGAGCAGAACAGTAGGACCTTAAACCCTATTTCATTTCAAGTCAAAACAGAACAGTAGGATGATAAACGCAATTTCATTTAATTTATGTTTCAGTTAAACTTGGCATCTCAGTCAGTACTGGAAGGTTTGAACGCCTGTCTGGACCATCGCGGAGAAGTTTACATTCCGGAACTGGGGAAAACTTTCGAGATTAACCATGAAGAAACTAGAATATTTGGTTGTCAGAATCCCCTACATCAGGGTGGAGGAAGAAAGGGGTTGCCCAGATCATTCCTCAATAGATTTACTCAGGTAAGGTGTCTATTGAATGAATAGAAACGACATATCTATATAGTAAAGGCTGTTATCCCCTACTGGGTCCCATCAATCCTGGGGGGGGGGGATGGAAAGGCCTAGTCGTCTAGAGTACCGCGCTTTGACCTCTAGCTGGCCGGTCACCTCTGGCTTGCGGCTGTGGTTTTGAGCCTTAGTGGGAGTGTATGTGACATGGAGATGGGGGCCCTTGTCAACCTCGTGGGTTTCCTCCGGGCACTCAGGTTTCCTCCCACTGCTAAAGACCCCTACGCGCAAGCAAATTATTGAAATAATATTAAAAAACCATATGTTAGTGCCAAAATGATCTAGTTGTGTTAAGTGGACGTTAAACTCCATTTCTCTCTCTCTCTCTCTCTCCTGCAGTGGGTCCCTTGTTTTATAAGGACCTAAGAATCTTAGTGGAAACGTCGTTTCGTACTAAACAGTATTTGTAATCTATTGAAATGGTTTATTTATACTAAATACCATATAGAAACTATTAAATGTCTATAAAATGACGACTTTCTTATGATCATCAAGAACTTTGTGGTCGTGTATAATATTCTGAAGGGACAACATATTGTCTTTCGGATGTGACAAGACACTAAGGTCCTCTGTTCACATTGGCAAGCACGTAAAAGAATCCTTAACAGTAGGAAAATTCGAATGAGTAGGTCATAGCACTGCTGTCAAGATAAAATTTCCCTCATAGCACTGCTGTCCAGATAAAATTTCCCTCATAGCACACTGGCATATGCCCGTCTTTATTAGTCCAGTTGGAGCAGATCAGTAGGACGTTAAACCACTTTTGATTTCATTTAAAATTCTGTAGATTTTGAGACATAAATATGTTAATTCAGAACGTGTATTTTTCTAGGTATATGTGGAGCCGTTAAAGCGTGAAGATCTTCTGTTTATCGCGGAATCAATGTATCCCAAGATACCTCAGGAGTTATTGGCCTGTATGGTAGATTTTAATATTGCTGTAAGTAGCTGCTCGAATATAAATTTTATTATAAAAACAATGGTAGATAGGTAAACCCCTAAAACAAGTGAAGATAGACAAACTCTTAGTAGGTTGATGAACTAATTTATTGTAAACGTTTCTGACTAAAGGTGTCCTTCCTCATTTATTATATAAACAATGTCAGACAGGGATCAAAATTAGATAAGGACTATTAGCCAAAGACTATTAATCTTTGTGATGAACTTACAGATCACCATCAGCATCATTCAGATGGGAGTAAAACTGAGATCCCATTTACACATTGGGGTGCACGTAAAAGATCCCTCGACAGTTGAAATTCGATATAAGAGTAGATCGTAGTTCTGCATAGCGATGCCCGTCTTCATTAGCCCAGCTCAAAGCATCACAGTAGGACTTTAAACCCCATTTCATTTCATTTCATTTCTGACAAGGATTGAGTCGAGTCAGTTTGATTGAAAAAAAAAAACCCGACATACCATGTACACATTGGTTTACACGTAAAAGACTTTGAATTTGATATAAATTTCCCCTTGTCAAACAGTGCATGCTTGTCATTATTAATCCAGTTGGTACAGAAAAGTAGGACATTAAACACCATATCATAATCTTTGAAAGGCATTTAGTAACTGGATGGAATGAATAATTAAACTATAACACATACTTATGGAAAAACAGCTACTTATTTATTTGGGTGACGTTTCAACGAGTATTCTCAACTCTCTTTTTCTATAATACACTTCATATCATTTAACATGATTGATGTTTTATTTTAGATCCATGATACAACTGTTTTAAAGAAGAGTTGGGGTAGTCGTGGTGGTCCGTGGGAATTTAATCTCCGCGATTTATTTAGATGGTGTGATCTATTATTGGCTAATCAGGTATTTTACCGTATTTCTTATATTTTTACCATCTTTTTACTATCTTTCTCATATTTTTACCATATTTCTCATATGTTTACTGGGGGGTTGAATATAGCTGAATGGTTAACACATGCGCCCTGTATCATAAGGTCTGTCATTGAGTCAACTGGCATGGGGGGGGGGATTAGACTTATCTGGTTAGATTTGATCAGAATACAATTTTAATGGAAAGAGGATGCCACTGAACTACTTGAAACGGGAAGCATTTATACAATAATACTAGTTAACATAAAATATAATATGTTAATTAAAAATATTAAATGCCAGAATAAGATTGTGGTTTCCGGGAAGCATATTCTAATAATGTGTTTCTAATTTCGACCAGCAGACAAATAATTTCGACCAGCAGACAAGTATCTAATGATATAATATCTGTAAATTAAGGAACTTATTTTTATCATAAACCTAAATGTTATAATTATTATGTAGGTAAATGGAAGATATTCTCCTGGTGAATATATGAGTTTGATTTATTCAGATAGAATGAGAACCATGCAAGA
The DNA here is from genome assembly GCA_917208275.1 of Patella pellucida. NCBI lineage: Eukaryota > Metazoa > Mollusca > Gastropoda > Patellidae > Patella > Patella pellucida. The sequence goes on along the minus strand of OU795036.1, from coordinate 86,488,929 downwards.
CAAACAAAAGGTAAGTAATTATAAGATTTATCCTTCCTCTCTCTGTCTCTCCAACTCCCAGACGGGCACGCGGTTGGCCCAAGGAATTCCAGCCCAAGACGGGCAGACACTATAGGTTAAAGACATAAAGAATTTGATTGGTTTAGGACACAATGTACTGTCTTCATTAGCTCAGTCGGAGCAGAAAAGTAGAGCGTTAACCCTGTTTCATTTCAGCACAGATGACTTTGATTAAGTGAGAGGGGGATGAAAATTTTTGTATAGTTTTACTCTATCATAAAGTCTGTTATTGAGTCAACTGACGTGGTTTCGATTGAGTAGGGCGTCTGTCCAACTTCGTGGGTTTTCTCCGGGTCCTCTGGTTTCCTCCCACTGCTGAAGACCCCTACGCGCAAGCGATTATTGAAATAAAATTGAACCGTATGTTAGTCCAGAAATGACCTATTTTGTGTAGAGTTGACGTCAAACCCCATTTCTCTCTCTCTTATATATAATATCATAGTTTGAACTGGTTTTATTTTCGTATTAAATAACATAAATTTTATTTTTTACCAAGCCACATTTTGAACAAAATACCTTGTTCCAAAACCGGGCAATTTAAAAAAACAAACTTGTTTTGGAACTGCAGAAAACTAGGCATTTTTTTTACCTCGTTGGACAGAAATGCCGAACGAGGCATTCTGAGGTTTATAGTGTGGTCTTTAGAAATAACCTTTTTGAAGTAAAATAGGAATTTGTGTCTGAATCAGCTGATCATGGTTGTTTATTTTTCAGGTGTATGAATTATTTGAAAGTTATTTTAAAGATGAGAAGGTTTATAAATCATCCCGCTGTGTTTCTATTGGTCAAGATGTGGTTCAAGTCGGCCATTCATTTCTACCCAGAGTTAAATGTGAGACGTTGCTGAGTAGCAGATCATCGTTAAAGATATTACATCACAGTTTACAGCCGTTAGAGTCAATTATCAAATGTGTTGAAATGAACTGGATGGCCATTTTGGTAAGTAATCATTACCAGTAGTCAATTCAAGGTTACATTTATTTCTTTTGTAGGGGTGGGTGAATGGCTGAATGGTTAACACCTGCGCACTGTATCAATAGGTCTTACATTGAGTAAACTGGCATGGGTTCGATTCCCTGGTTGTATGTGACAAGGAATAGGGTTGCTTGACCTACTTAGTTCGTTATCTCTAGGTCCTCTGGTTTCCTTCAACTGCTAAAGACCACTACGCGCAAGGGAACTATTGAAATAAATTTGAACCATATGTTAGTCCTGAAATGACTTAGATTGTGCCATGTGAATGTTCAACCCCATTTCTCTCTCTCTCTCTTTAACATGAACAACCCACAAAATCTTGTTAATTTAAGTTCTATATAATGAATAAGATATTTGTTGTCAAAGTGAACGACCGCCTAAATAAACAAAAATCTTACAATAATTGACACCTGAATTCTACAATTGACCATATTATTTTTTACAGGTCGGGCCTCAAGCTTGTGGTAAAACAAGTTTAATTCGTCTGTTAGCGGAATTGACCGGGAATCCTCTCCATGTTCTACCTATGAACAGTTCCATGGATACCACAGAACTACTTGGAGGTTTCGAACAGGTAAATTACCCTTTCGATTGAAATACCAGGAGCCTGTTTCACCAAATATTAACTAAGATAAAAATCAAAATTTTAGTAATTTGATTTGGATAATATTAGATTTTTTTTAATTCTTAGCCAATCAAAACTGAAGTGTCTTCTAAAATTTGGATTTAATCTTTAGTTAAAATTTCATGAAACAGGGCCCAGAAAAGATACATACTCAGCTTTTATTGACTTACTGTAAAATGCTGATTACACCATTCTAGTCTTTCCTAAGCTAAAATCTTACTTTACTGATGGGGTTGGATGGCGGAATGGTTATCGCCAGCGTGCTGTATCATAAGGTCTGTCAATGGGTCAACTGGCGTGTTTTCAATTCCTCGGTTGTACGTGACAAGGAATATGGTAGCTTTATATATTTAACTAGTTTAAAATTGATTCCCATAAAAATTGTGTTCTGTTAATGTTTTTCTCAATGCCGCTGGAACCAGTGAAATCAGAAGCATTTATATACAATAATACTAGTTAACATAGAATATAATGTGTTAATTAAAAATATTAAATGCCAGAATAAGATTGTGGTTTCCGGGAAGCATATTCTAATAATATGTTTCTAATTTCGACCAGCAGACAACTAATTTCTAATAATGCTTGTACGCGAATAGTGTAAAAATAGGTTGTGGACTCTGTAGAGGTCACAATTTTAATCCGATTTTGATGAAACTTGAAATGCATGTATCTTACCCAAAGATCTTAAATCCTGAAGATATTTGCCTTTGATTGTAGGAAAAATCACTTTCTGTTTTCCTTGTTTCTCTATCCATCTCTTGAAAATGTGGGCGTATCCTGCCCGGCAGCCACCTGCCTATATCGTATATTTACAATCAGCTTATTTCAAAAACTAGTTTCTAAACCAGGTTGGATCATCACACTGGAAACTTGGTATGGTGTATAAAGCCCTAATTTCTCTTCTGTGTTCAATTATTCATATCTATAGTTTAATTTTGGCTAATAGTGTTCAACTTGTACTTGTGTACAACTTAAATCATAGTGTTAAATATTGATTACCAAGCGTCTAATTAACTAGTGTTTAATTTGTTAATTAGACACTTGGTAATCAAAATTAAACACTATGGTTTAAGTTGTACACAAGTACAAATTGAACACTATTAACCGAAATTAAACTATAGATATGAATAATTCAACACAGAAGAGAAATTAGAGTTACATACACCAAGTTTCCATTGTCAGTGATCTAGTTTTGACTACCTTGCACAGCTTTAGATAGAAAAATTTATAAAAAGAAATGTTATCGTATATTTCTGTCACTCCCTTCCGTCTGATGATCTGTGAACAGTCCATATGCTGATTACACTATTTTGCCAGATTACACTATTTTGCCTATACAGTTTTTTTAGGATTTTGGTTTGGATTGTTCGTTCTTGGTTTTATTTTATTTATGTATGATCCTTGTTTCACTCTAACGACAAAAGGGATCATCCAAAACCGAAGAAGCCTTTTGAAATTCAGCAATTTCTGTTTAAGAACTTCTACACTTGTGGCCCTTGTTTAACACTGTTCATCTCTGCTCAAATGAAGAAAGTTATCATCCGATCTGTATGAAGCATTATTTAAATTAGTAAAACGAAATTTTATGAATTTTCAGAGTTAAGTCCCTTGTTTCAGTTTGTAGAACCTTGTGAACCCTCAAACAACAAAAACAAAAATTATAATCTGATCAGTAAGACATTTTCTTGAAAATGTCCCCATTAAACTACAAAAGAATAAATATGGGAAATGACCTAGTTTGTGTCAATAGACGTTGGGGCCATCCATAAAGTACGTACGCTTAAAATGGGTAAAATTCAGACCCCCCCAGCCCCCCTCTCCCCCTGTACGCTCCTATACGTACTTTTTGCCAATGAATTTACGCACCTGTACGTTTTTGGCGTGACCCCCCTCCCCCCCCTTCAAGGGTACGTACATATACTTTATGGATGGCCCCGTTGAACCCCATTTCTCTCTGGGGGATGAGGATGGCCTAGTGGTCTAGAGTGCCACGCTTCGACCTCTAGCTGGACGGCCACCTCTGGCTTGCAGCTGTGGTTTCGAGCCCTGGTGTGAGCGTATGTGGCATGGAGATAGGGGCGCCTTCTCAATTGTCTGGGTTTCCTCTAGGCTCTCCGGTTTCCTCCCACTGCTAAAGACCTCTAAGCGAATTATTGAAATAAAATTAAACCATATGTTAGTCCCAAAATGACCTAGCTGTGTTGAGTGTACCTCAAACCCCATTTCTCTCTCTCTCTCTCTTTAGAAAACTGCATTAATGACAGACCTGTCGATCTAAATCACATAAATTAGACACCTTGGACACTCCCGAATTGTAAAGAGATATAATCTATTTTCTGTTTATTCATTTATTCCACAGTACAAATATCACCTCAATTTTATAAACATTTCACAAAAAATTCAGATTTAAAGAATGAGATTATTCAGCAATATCCAAAAACATTGTTTTAACAATTGAATTATCTGTATTGTTAATTTAAACATATATTATGCAAGAGATAAATCTGCCTATTGCAGGTCTTTATTTAGGCCTGAGGTCTCTAAATTTTTAATTAGACATTAATTAACTTATCCAGACACATTTGGTGTCAATGCTAGCCTGCTATATTTACTGGATTCAGATTCGATTTGCTGCTCAACTTTCATGACTTAATGCAAAAATTGATAAACGAGACTATGTTTTTTATCGTACTGACTTATTAAGTAATGACAATCAGGTGAAAATTCAAATGCTAAATTCTCGGTTCATAATGGATCAATTTGACAGAAATTTTCAGAAAATTACCTTTACATTATCTAGATTTTAACTATTATAGAGTAAGAACTACCAGCTCTTTATCTAATCTCCCGTAATGTATCTTTGTGTATTTTTGTACACAAGGAGCAGTCCATTTGCCGATTACACTATTTTGCTAGAATACACTATTTTACCTATAACGTTTTTAGGACTTAGAATTCTGTCTTATGGTTTGGATTGATGCTTTGTTAACACTTTAAGAAATATATTATTTAAGAACGTTATTATTGAAGGATGTATATTATAATATTAAAGTCTGATGTTTCCCTGGGCGTCGAAGAGAATTATCATAAGTTACTAAATGTTCACAATCACTGCCGCTAGCATCGTTAATTTCTGATAAACAGTTTGTTAAAGTTTCTGTATTTTGGCTCTGGTAATGTTCGTTGATAAATCCCGTTTCGTATGCCTTGTACCGTTTCTGTATTTTGTTACGTATCGTTTCTTTGGATCGCGAGGGTTTGAGGGGAATGGCGTTACTGTACACTTCCCGAACTAACGTCTGCCGATTTAAAACATCGTAATAAATGATGCCACAGAATAGAGGTGTTGTGATTGGTTGAGACCAGGCGAGAACGGTCAGATAGCGATAGATCCGCGGAGGTTGTTTGTAATGGATGTCGACTAACGTGAAAATGAACAATGGATACCAGAAGATCACAAATGAACCCACCATTAAGACCATGATCGTAATTCGACGTAAATATATTCGAGCATGCTGAACAGCTTTCGTTCCCGATATATCGTCAAATTCAAAATGGAGTTCTTCCTCTTCCGAGTCGTCATTCATTTCCCGAGACATCGATTTATGAATCAACTTCCATTGTTGAACTTTCGACTCGCACCGTAATTTACGATAAAAAGTCGTAAAAGTCATCAAAGACAAGAAAACTGCTGCAGTGACCAAAAGCACCCAGAGCACATGAATAACATAATTACTTGGCACTCCATAACAAAATATACAATTTCCGATGGCGTGATTAAACTCAGTACTTCCGGGAATAAATGCGACTCCGAGATGCAGAAGAATTGTCGTAAACCAAATCATGAAAATTCCAAATAAAACACAGCAGTAATTTCCCTTGATTTTATTTGTTTTGTCCATAATGTGATACTCTTCGTTCATTAACAACGCTAATAAATTATACGCGGACACCGTCATCAAAAATATATATGAAGCTCCGACCACATGACACGCTGGTATCCGCGCGTCCATCAACAGACTGTATCCGAACGGAATACAATACAGAGCTTTGAGGAAATCCAGGAAGCAGTGATGACACAAAAAAGCTGACGATGTTTTACGGAATTTTTTCACGGACATGATCGCACCAACGGTACACAAATTCCCGAATCCGCCAATAATGGCCACCATGAATAAAATAGTCCCCTCTGTCTTGTCTTCGTGCGATTCATATTTTTTTGCCGTAAGATTTAACGAGAGTATTTTGGTGTAGGGATCGTCGTCCATTTCACATGGTGTATAGTCGGAAGACATGTTGACTCATCGCTTTATATAAACTCCACGGACACCAGTAGACTTAAAGGGGATGCTTCTCTCAATATTTTAAATTGTAAAAAAAAAAATCACTTCTATTTATGGCAAGGTTGACATTTTTTAAGCCTGAAAATTAAAACCATCTGCCATACTGGTATCCAATTTGTATCTGCATTCGCATAAAACTAAGATCCATATTGATTCAATCTAAAGATGAGAAAAAAAAATCGGCACAAGTTAAACAAAAATCACCATTTTGATTACCATCCCTTTTTTAGATCTTGTTCATTGGTTGGGGGAATTCTTTGATACAATATTGATTTCAAAATCCATAAATCTGAGAAAAGAAATTTCACAAAAATTTCAATAATTGTGAAACCTCATCAGAATCTGTTTTATTCCCAGTTTCAAAAAATTTATTTTTTCGGTACCATATTGATTTTGGAATCCTTGAATCGGAATCTTTCTTTCTCTATTCAACATTTATAAAACCTCATTTTGGCAAAATCACAAACTTTTGTATGATTATTGATTTCAAAATCCGTGGATCAGAATTTGTTTTATTCAAGTTTCAACATTTTATGAAACCATCACTTTAATATCGAGATTAAGAGACTCTCAAGAGCAGGTGTCGGGTGACGATGAAACTCCAATCATGTAAATATTCGACACGGGTCACATCTGTTTGACAGCTCGACTAAATCTTCTCCTAATGAAGGGTAGAATTTGTCCCGTTATTACGGCTTTATCGTTGATCTTCTGCTGAAAAGATCAGGTGCTGAGTTCTGAAAGATACAAAAAAAAAACAAGATTACTTTATGCAAATGTTTTTGTTTGCAAGTCATGTCTAAAAAGTTTATTTCTGTTTTTTTGTTAGCAGTGTGAATTTAACGAGATTGAAAGCTTGTTGTGTCCGCTATTGAGAGATAAAAACACAGCTTGCATACATTGATATATGGTCAGACAGAATCTCCAACTATTCTGATTGATGGAAATAGCTCACTGTTGATAAACGAATCGTTTGTGTATATGTTGATACTAGGGGTGGGCAAATAGAGGTCGAATTTTGGTTACGAGTGTTTTCTAAGGCCATTTTGTCTGCTGAATCCAAATCCGATGAGATTTTTGTTCTGTGACGTCATTTTAGGTTAGTTCAGTGGTTTTCAAAATGGCGGCCCAAAAATGACTTTTTTCTCATAAAAGCAAGATAATATTAGAACTAGTTGTTCAATATGTTAAAATAGATGTTTTCATGGCCGTGGATTCAAAATTGCACTCCCATTTATGAATTGATAACATCCTATATCGAAATGAGGGTAAAAACTGAAAAAAAAGTCATTTTGAAAATGGCCACTGAACCAACCTAAAATAACGTCACAGAACAAAAATTTCACCAGATTCGGATTCAGCAGCCAAAATCGCCCACCCCTATTGATACCAACTTAAAAACTTTACAAAACTCTCTTTTTCTCTCTCTCCGGTTTAAAGAGGGCAAGTTTCTAACTTAATATCATCCACAGTCTTCGCTACTGCAAACACGACTTTTAATCGTCAATTTGAATCAATATTGATGTTATCTTACTGTGAAAAGATGAGCTTCTAATATCCAATATTTAAAACAAAGCAAAAGTTTTAAAATTGGCACACGAATTGTGTGCCAGAATGTTTTCGTGCACCATTTGTAATGAAGCGACTTGGGAGTAGTCTAGATGACAATAAGTTTATAGTGTTACATAAAATATAATGAAGATCGTTTGTGTATTATGTTGCTAAGATACTAATTGTATATAAATCACATCCCATTCAATTCCAGTCTATATCTACTGATAGAATCGTTATGACTACCATACACAGTTTCATTTGAATCTTAATATATAGTTAATCAGACGTGACGTGAGAGGGTTGGGCGGCAAATGGTCTTTCTCTCTTAATATGAACTAGATACATTCAATATCATACCATACAGAGTTTCATTTGAATCTTAATATATACTTTATCAGATATGACGTGAGAGGGGGTTCGGTGGCGATGCAAGATATTACTTAAACAGTCAAACAATTCTTGGATTAATCTATGGAAAATTTATACACTCATTTGAATCTTAAATATAGTTAATCACATATGAAGTGAGAGGGGATGGCGGGCGAATGGTCTTTCTCTCCGATATAATCTAGATACATTTAATATCTACAGATGGAATCTTAATGACTACCATACATAGTTTCATTTGAATCTTAATACATAGTTAAAGGCCCAATAACACTCTTGTTGTAACTGAATAATATGTCCCAATCATTATTCTGGTCAACAAATTGTGCTATTTTACAATATTCCAATTAATTGATGATACAAATTTCATCTTAACACACCTAATTTTAAAAATTGGAAAAATTCAACTACATGGTTTGAAAAGCTTTACGTATACCTTTTCAAATGTAACTTAGATTTTAAAACATTTTCGAACCCTCTGGACAAGTAAAAAAGGATGTAATGGATAATTCATACAAAAGGTGGGACAAATTATCATCTAGAAGTTAGAATAAGGCTATTTTTTTTCTGAACCTGTCAAGCCAACAAGAGTGTTATTGTCCCTTTAATCAGATATGAGGTGAGAGGGGGTGGCGGGCGATTGGTCTTTCTCTCAGATATGCACTAGATATTACGTAAACAATCATACAATTGTATAAACTTTCCATAGATAAATCCAACAGTAAATTACACTGTCTGACGGACGAAGGTCCATAATTTCTAATTTATCCATTCGTCTGCCAGAATATATCTTCAAAACAGACAGATTATTTGGTTTATGATCTTCGAGAGTAGAACTCTGTTCGAGAATTAAACGACTCGTGGAAGATTAATTATTATGTAATAAAAGATCGTCGGCTGCCGGTTGAATTAAGTCGGATAGTTTGTTGAAAGGCTGAAATGTAATTGTTTTTATTGACGTTTTTATTGTCTATAAATTATTTAACCATTATAAATCATATACAGTTCAGCCCCGAGAGTTAAGGCGCGTTCAGTTAAAACAATAATCTAAAAATTTGATTTCCTATATATATAGCTAGCCATTATTTATTTGTTTAATTTTTTTTATCACTTTTGTTTGTTTTTCAAACTTGCTTGTTAGAAATATGCTCCCTTTTTTGAGCACAACTCAAAATTAGCTTTTTGAAATTTTTCTTTCCTGTCTATTGATTTTATAATTTCTGTTACTTTTTTATACGCCCACATTTATTGAAATGTTGTATTTTGTCTTCAACAATTTCTGATAATTTCTATTTGTGTTTTTGCCCTTTGTCAATTTGAAAACTAGGTTATAGTTGTTATTATCTGTTTGACTTACAAATTGTTTATGTTCCTGTAATTTCAATCAATGCCGAACATTGTCGGAAGAAATGTGGGCTGCTCTGACAAAACCAGGTTCTTGGTCATTTTTATCGAAAAAAATAGAACCGGCAACATATTTGAATAGTCCAAAGTCTAAGCTTTCTAGAAATGCAATTCTTTTTAAATTTGTTGTAGCATCTGGAGTTGAGTTTGACTCATTCACAGCAAAAAGAAGGGCATACAGTTTATGCTTTTGTGCGACAAGAGCCTGGTTTCGTAGGAGCAGGTCACATATGATTTCTGCTACTTAGGTTCAATCTATGAAAAAGGTAAAAACTTTAGAGTTTTGGGATGACTGAAGACCAGTCATACATTTGTCACAAGTTATCGTAATTTTTCTATTTTGTGGTTTTCTTTTTTTTGTAGGCCGATGTTTGTCGTCATCTGGAGGAGATTTCTGTCGATGTCGAATTTCTGTTGTCACAATGTCAGAAGTCGACTCTGACCAATAACCAATCAGTAAACACCAGCTCTATACAAAACCTGCATCAGCTATGGTCCCACTACACTTCCATCAGACTTACAGGTAATACTTCTTATAATAATAAAATGGCTGTCAAACTTCCCGGCACAATTTATTAGTTCAAACTTATTTTATTGCATCGACATTGGCATCGTACGATACAAAAGGATTAAACAAAAGTTCTAACAACTTATAAACGTCTTCTCCTTAAACTTTCTTGTGACACCTCTACAGGTCTTACAGACCTGGAATTAAGTGTTTTAGTTGTAGCTAACATTTTGCAGTCGGGGCTAAACATGTGTTAATAAAAATGACTGGCACCAGAGTATTTGTGTCTGACAAAACTAAACTCGAGCCGGACAATGTCTGTGACAGGTGCTTTATTTACAGGCTTGCTTACAGATATAGCATGTACATAAAATCTCAGGTAATACATTCAGAAGAATCCACAGTGAACATGGGCGCCGACAGGTTATATCAATGGACAGTGTTAGAGTTCTTCGCTCGTTTCTGGAGTTTAACGTCCACTTCCACTGTGGTTGATATCGTACACAATGTGTTACAGTGAAGTCATACAGTACATATATAGGGGACTGGCTTTAACACTGTTCTAGTGGAGTCATACAGTATAATATACAGGGGACTGGCTTTAACACCGGTTATATCAATGTACAGTGTTTTAGTGAAGTCCAGCAGTATAATATAATATTTATAGGGGATACACTGTAACATGGTTATATGAGCCATCAGTACAAAATGCAGGGGATTCAAAATAACACAAGTTATATCAGTGCCCCCCCCCCTAACATCGTTATAGTGATGCCCTACAGTATACTAAATATATAGGGTACCTAGCTATAATGTGGGTAGTATTATAGTGTACCCCCTAACATCGTTATAGTGATGCCCTACAATATATAAATATATAGGGTACCTATCTATAATGTGGGTAGTATTAGGGTATCCCCTAACATCGTTATAGTGATGCCCTACAGTATAAATATATAGGGTACCTAGCTATAATGTGGATATTATTTAGTGTACCCTCCAACATCAGTTACATTGAAGCCCAAAATATTTATTGAATTACGAGGGAGAGGGAGCCGGTGGAGGGCCAATGGTAAAGCACATGCACGCTGTATCATTAAGCCTGTCATTGAGTCAACTGTCGTGGATTGAATCACAGGTTGTACATGACAAGGAGTAGTGTCGTCTGTCCAACCTCGTGGGTTTTTACTATGGGTCCTCCGGTTTCCTCCCACTGCTAAAGACCCCTAAGCGCAAGCGAATTATTGAAATAAAATTTAACCATATGCTAGTCCCGAAATATCCTAGTTTGTGTGGAGTGGACTTAATCCCCATCTCTCTCTTTCTCTCTCTCTCTCTTTCTCTCTCTCTCTCTATTGATTTACTCCTTGTATTATATGTATTTTATCTTCTAGTGAAACTTTATCCGATAATTTACTGGAAATAATAATAGTTATAAATCGCTTTTAAAACTCTCTTAGTGAAGCAGTCAGCTCTAAAAGGAGAAATGTCATATCATAAAAAAATAAAGGTTTGATGAAGTAGGCTGTCGCTTTCTATTATACCGTAAATTTCTTCAAATCAATGACAGAATGACTTTCGAGAATGTATTCATGATTTCTACATGTACGCTTATTATATTGAACCTGTAAATCTATATTCCATCAATCAATCATATTTATTGATTTCACCTTGATAGGTGTTGTGTGTTTTATTCCAGAAATGACCTAGCTTGTGTCGACTCCATTTCTCTTTCTCTCTGGTGTAGTCAAATAGCTTTTGTATTAAAAGGGACATTAATACATGTACTTTTAATTTCTTACTGGTTTTGGTCCAAAAATAATGTTAATATGAATTAACTATTTAATAATACCACACTCCATCCATTTAGCAGACATTTATAAATATTATTTCCATGAGTAAATTGCCCCTAATTTAATTTTACATTCTATGTCTGTATTGATTAGAATTTTAATCAGAAACTTTATAAATCTCAAATTGATGAGAAATTTTAGGTTTTTATTTTTTTGATATTTGTACAGAAATGCAAGCAACATGCTAACTTTGCATCTTGTATTGATCAGTGGGGTAAAAAACGTTTACATTTAGGCCAAAATAGTTTAATTATTAGTTTTGATAAAAAATGATATTTTGTTTCATATTTCAAAACTTGAGACTAAAAGAAAAGCTTCTTAGTTTAGCGACCAACTAATTTTTTTTTTCAAAAATTTCCCACTCTCAAAGAAACAGGAAGCACATTCTTACGTGTTGAATTGAACCCAAGCAATGAAAATTCCAATTTGGCCTTAATGATAGTAAGAATTAGAGGGTTGTGAGTAGTTTTTGGATCAGGACCCATCACGTTAATTTCATGCCGTTAAGTTTTTTTTGATTTTCTACAGTAGGCTAATGCTGACAGCTACATGGACTTTATCTTTTAAAATTAGATTTACAATTTTATCTTCATGATCTGCCAGTCGGAAGAAAACTCATTTAAAAATTATTGAGCAGACTTGGCCTAGGGTTGTATTTTATCTTTCTAATATTTTTTGATGAAGTTTTTGTAATTTAACACAAAAGCATGGTAACATTTGACCATTGAAATGGTGCTAGGGAGAGAGATAGGGGTTTAACGTTCACTCAACTAGGTCATTTCGGGACTTACATATGGTTTTATTTTATTTCAATAATTGGCTTGCGTGTAGGGGTCTTTAGCAGTGGGAGGAAACCCACGAGGTTGAGAAGGCGCCCCTATATCCATGCCACATACGCTCACACCAGGGCTCAAAACCACAGCTGCAGACCAGAGGTGGCCGGCCAGCTAGAGGTCGAAGCACCCATCCCAACCCACCTGGACTAATTGAAGACGGGCATATGCCATGCAGTGTGCTTCAATGGATATTTTGCCCGGGCAGCAACTGAATTCCAACTGCCAAGGGATATTTTATGTACATGCCAATGTGTACACGGACCTCGGTTTTTCGTCCCAGCCAAATGACTAGGCAGCTCTCCTTGTCACACCCTCCGTCTGCTTCACTGACCAGGGGAAACCACTCCGGAAAATCGAGATGAACTTTCTCGGCCAATGCAGGGATCAAACAACCGACCTCCAGGCTAGCGAGCCAGCACCTTACTCACTTAGCCACGTGATCCCCCTCCATTGAAATGGTGTAACTGTGGTGTATGATTTGATAACTAACAAGGGAATGGTTCAACTGCAGTATATTAGATAATGCACAGTGAAATGGTTCAACTGTGGTATATTATATAACTCAGTGAAATGGTGTAACTGTGGTGTATGATTTGATAACTAACAAGGAAATGCTTCAACTGCATGGCTGTAAATTAAAGCCACAATAATTTTACTGCTTAATAATATAAGTAAGATGAAACAGAATTAAAATTTACATTGAACAAATAAAGAAGGTGGATTATACATTGTCTTCATTTCGAAATTACATGAATGAAAGTTAGGAATTACATGAATGAAAGTTAGAAATTACATGAAATTACATGAATGATAGTTAGAAATTACATGAATGAAAGTTAGTAATTACATGAATGAAAGTTAGTAATTACATGAATGATAGTTAGAAATTACATGAATGAAAGTTAGAAATTACATGAATGAAAGTTAGAAATTACATGAATGATAGTTAGAAATTAGATTAATGCATGTTTCAATTTTGAATCTAATATACAGTCATACAACTGTACTAGTATATTAGATAATGAAAATAAAAACATTTTGTACCCATTGAAATGGCTGCTTGAGACACCTTGTGTCACCTTCCTTGCACACCAGACTTTTTTAATCGATCTTGTATTGAATAAGGAAACTAAAAAAACTATATTTCTTGTGCAAGAATTAAATATACTGTTCAAATCACACGGTTGCTGACATCGACAACTCTTACGCAAATCAAAACTCAACTTGACAAATTATCTTATTGATTGACTTGTCAATGATTCCTCTCGAGTTCAACTCGGAACTTGTTTCATTTAATTACACGCAGGTTATTTTTTATCTTTAGGTACATGCGAGTTGAAAGAAGTTATTTCGTTTAATCAAAATCAATTTCTTTCGGTTAGGTACATTCGGGTTGAAAGAAGTTAAAGAGAAAATAGGGAATGGGTACATGCAGGTTGAAGGAAGTTAAAGAGAAAATAGGAAACGTTAAGATGCTTTGGGTTGAATACATGCATGTAATAGTCATTAGAACGTACACATATCTAACAGATCAACACGTTTAATGACGTTAGGCTAACAACAGTCTCCCGTTTAGATCTCGTACAATTAGAAAATGTTTTAATAATGGCCCAGTCAAAACAGTAGGACATTAAAGGGACAATAACACTCTTGCTGGCTTGAAAGCTCCAGAAAATAAATAATATTCTTATCTAAGTACTAAATGTTTAAAGCTACCTGTTGTGTAAATTATCCATTACATCCTATTTTACTTATCCTATTTTGAATTATGTGTGTTAAGTAAGATGAAATTTACCTGTAATATATATACCTGTATGTATACATACAGAGGCGCCGTTACGATGATACAGTAGGACATTAAAGGGACAATAACACTCTTGCTGGCTTGAAAGCTCCAAAAAATAAATAATATTCTTATCGAAGTACCAGATGTTTAAGTGTCCTACCTGTTGTGTTAATTATCCATTACATCCTATTTTACTTATCCTATTTTAAATTATGTGTGTTAAGATGAAATTTGTATCATCAACTAATTGAAATATTGTAAAATAGTACAATTTGTTGACCAGAATAAAGATAAGGACAAATTATTCAGTTACAACACGAGTGGTATTGAGCCTTTAAACTTTATTTCAATTCAGTTCATTTTATTATAATGGCCGAACTTGAGATCAAAGCCTTAAGGGATTAGAAGTTAGAAACCCTTTTAGTAATGGCCAAACTTGTGATCAGATGTAACTAGTCTGTATTGAAACCCCTGGGTCTGTTTATCAACCGGATAAACAAATGTCTTTTAATAATTAACCAGCACTTTGGGTGTATTTTGTTTTTTAAAGCTGACCTTTGAAAATATAGATCAGTACAGTAGAACTTGTATTAAGCAGGCACCCAAGGGAAATTTCAAAATGCCTGCTTATATAATGGAGGTGCTCTGCTCTTTGAATAAAGGTGTACAATATTGCCCAAACCCCTACCACAACAAATAAAGATATAGACTGTATATATTGTCCCAACCCCTACCACAAAAAATTAAAGATATAGACTGCATATATTTTTTATTCATGTAGTATTACAATAACAATACATGTACTTTTTATCTAGTTGTATATCATATTGGCATTTTTTCTGTCTTGCTATTTAATTTCCCTTCTATTTATTCACTGAAATTAATCTGCCACGGAAGTGACCTAGTCGTAATTATTTGACTAGTTGGTAATTAAAAATAAAACAATTCATCATTTGTTTTTGACTGCATTCGTGACACATTTAATTCCTTTTTTTACACAAGCTCATTAATTACAGCATTCCGAATTATCATATAATAATAATAATAATAATATTTATTGTTTATAGACCGTTACACAAATGTCTCAACAGTCTGTACAAAGTTATAAGAACAAGCATTTTAATAAAAACTAAATAAAATAAAAACATAAAATCATGAAAATAATAATTAAAATATAAATATACAATAAATGGTTATCATCACATTTCACTACCCCTAATTGCTGATCTTGTACTGTTATATTTGTCAGATTATTATGATTAACACCTCTATTTATAGTCTATTTATATTGCGCAATATCCATGCATCAGCATGCTCAAAGCGCAGTCCAAAAATGATCACAGCTGTCATATTGCTTTCTTAAAGATAAAGGTTTTAAGCCTGGATCTAAACACAGCAATATCTGGAGAGTTCTTTATACGCCGTGATAAGTCATTCTTGAAATAAGGCACCTGTGTCACAGACATTGTCGGACACAAATTATAACACAATGTAGTTGTATATACAAGCCTGGACATTAAGCACATGTCAGACACAAATTATAACACAATGGACATAAAGCACATGCCAGACACAAATTATTGTACAACTTATATATATGATAATATATATTATACCAGTATGTATACATATACAAGCCTGGACATAATGCACATGTCGGACACAAATTATCACAAAGCGTATATATACAAGATTTGACATTTAAGGCACATGCCAGACAATGTGAGACACAAGCATGATCAGTCATAATTAATTCTTCCAGAACTGATATGACTTTTCTGTGTTTTGATGATATTTTTGATAATTGTAAAGCACAGCGTTAAAACTATCAGTTCAGTTCAGCCTGAAATTTTTTCAGGTAAAACTTAAAGCTTTATTTCCAAGGCTGGTAGGTAAGAGGTAAAAATATCTGTTGTACCTCGTCTGTACATGTATTTAATTTATACATTGTAAAGCACACTGGAACACAGTATTATGAAAGTGGCGCTGTTTAAATATGGAACACAGTATTATGAAAGTGGCACTATTTAAATATGGAACACAGTATTATGAAAGTGGCACTATTTATATATGGAACACAGTATTATGAAAGTGGCACTATTTAAATATGGAACACAGTATTATTAAAGTGGCGCTATATAAATATGGAACACAGTATTATGAAAGTTGCGCTATATAAATATGGAACACAGTATTGTGAAATTAGAGGAATAATAATAATTTAAATATTTTCTATCTGTAGGTGATGAATCATCAAGTTTAGAGGAATATAAAATATTATTAAAACGTGTCAGAAGTCTCAAGTTTGTTCTAGAGAGAATTTCTTCGTCCATTGAAGTTTCTTTTAAAGGTAAGTGTCCTTAAAGTTTGTCTGGACAGTGTCACTACTGCTTACTATTATATTAAATTCTAAGGGTTCTTTCACATACAAGCCAATTTGTACACATAGGACCTTGTTTTTTCATATCATCCGAACAACTAGACAGTTGTCTTTGTCAGATCCTCTGTCCTGCACCACTGAGGTGGAAAATCCTTATGGAAGCATCGGGATCAAACATGGGACATCCCGGTTAGCGAGCAAACCTCTTACTCAGTAAATTTCTGTGGTTGAGACAGTTCATCAAAACTTTCAAGATGTGGGTCCCCCGTTTACCTAGATATCACCCCCCCCCTCCACTCCCTGAAACAGGGGATCTAATCTCGTATTAACTAAAGTATTATGTTGAGACATTTAACCTGCTCACTGAAACACGAAGCATTTATACAATAATACTAGTTAACATAGAATATGATATGTTAATTAAAAATATTAAATGCCAGAATAAAATTGTGGTTTCCGGGAAGCATATTCTAATAATGTGTTTCTAATTTCGACCAGCACACAACTAATTTCTAAAAAAAATAAAAATCCATGAATGCTAATAAAGGGCTTGCAAGAAAAATGTGCGTAATCTTTCAGATGGGCCGAAAAAATGAATTACACCTATGTATACACTGCCGTTCATGTAACAGAACCCTTCACAGAGGACCTGGCAGGGAACAGAGTTTAGACATTTGGATTAAAATTTGAAATAAGATCCAAATATAATGATACTGTTCGTGTAGAAATTTCCTGTAGCAAACTCAATGATTATGATTGGGAAAAATTATCGAATGTATGAAGAATATATAGTTGGTTACTTATGCATGTAGTGTAGTGTAGATCGATAAAAAAAAATTATCGATGTATTGCGAATCAGTAGATATGCAGTAAGCATTAATACAGAGTTTCTACATTAATATGAATTCTAATGCCAGGTTCCCACTGAAATAGTGGTTTTAATCGTGGAGTAATGGTGATGATCCTATCAGATCATAATATATATTGTGGTTAGTTGTAGCAATCGTGTTGATTGTATTGAAATGTACCAGATCATGGACTCAATAGGGACAAGCCTATCGTAACGCATTGCACGACCGTGTGAATTTAGCACAAGCAATCAACAACTACTGTCCAGAGTCAATTTATTATTTTACTTTGAACATTTGTGATTCTTTTTAATTTCGAACATTTGTTAATTGTTTTTATATTTTAGATGATATAGAAAGATTATCCTGTAGAATAGAGAAGATTAACCAGACGATATCAAACAGCGAACCTGGTCAAGGGGGTGGAGCGTTTGAATGGGTGGATAGTTTACTCGTTAAATCTTTAACTCACGGCCATTGGCTGCTCATTGATAACGTCAACTTCTGTAGGTAAGAAAAATAAAAAAATGAAAATAGAATTTGTATCCTTGGCAGTGACATGGTTTTGAAACAGTATAGGTGTTGGGTGTCTGAACGGTTGTTTTCATTCACAGCTTGTCCAACTCATGGATTTTCTCCGGGTTCCTCCCACTGCTAATTAACACCCCTATGTACAAGCGAATTATTGAAATAAAGTTAGTCTTGAAATGACCCTAGTTTGTGTCGAGTGAATGTTAAACCTTTCCACTTTCCCTCTAGTGGATTTTCTCTTGGTTCTCCGGTTTCCTCCCACTGCTAAAGACCCATACATGCATGTGAATTATTGAAATAAAATTGAATCATATGTTAGTCCAAAAATGACCCTAGTTTGTGTCAAGTGGGTGTTAAAATCTTTCTTTCTCTCTTTCTCTCTCTCTCTCCTGACTAGACCACATAATTGGTAATTGTAGCACTAAGCATATAAATTATTATATTGTCTGGATTACTGAATTTTAATTTAGAATGAATGCATGTGGAAGAGATTTCGACAGAACTAATTTGTGTTCCATCCCGTCCTGTCAGTTCTTCTATACCCCCAGACTCTGTGCTTGCCAAAAATTACAGATGGTTTGAAAAATGAATCACACGTGTGTGAAACCGACAATTGCTGGTTTGATTGAGATATTTGTCCCCTGCCTGTCGAAGAAAGCAGGGGACTATTTAAATGGGTTCGTCCGTCTGTCTGACTGTGTCCGTCAGTCCGTCAGTGTGTCTGTCGCACAATAAATCTCTTCCTAATTGAGCTAGAATCTTCAAACTTGTTGTAGGTGTTTATTATGTCAATACCTAGATGGAGTTCGAAGATGAGCATTTTCTGCTTAGGGTAATTTTATTTTCTGGATATGTAAGTTTCTACCCACATAGATCACATCCGTGTTAAACCTAAAATAGTTGGTTTGATTCACATATTTTCGGGTCATTTAAATTTCAAATCAATTCAAAGATTTGACAGTGGTTTCGATTAAATATGAAAATCGACAAATTAACAAATACCAATGTAATTACTTGGTTTATGTACGGTCTGCTTAATTAATTGATTTGCGTGCATGATTGGGTGGCCGAATGGTAAACGTGTGTGTGTGCTTTGGATCATAATTGTTTTGGTCACTATTCCCTGCTGTTTTGTGACAAAAAGTAGGGTCTGCCTGTCAAACCCATGGATTTTTTCTGTGTTCTCTGGTTTCCTCCCACTGCTAAAGACAGTATATGCTCACCTTCCATGGTCCAAAATCAACTATTGCATATGCTGTGCATTATGCAGTATACACTCACTGTCTACAACACCTGATCCAAGATCAAGAAATGATGTATGCTGTGCATGATGCAGGATATGCTCCCTGTCTAGAACACCTGGTACCACTTCCCATCTGTTTATAATTTCAGTCCGTCAGTATTAGATAGATTAAATGCTGTATTAGAACCTGGTGGTGTTTTAAGTATAAATGAACGTGGTGTAATAGATGGCAAGATACCAACAATTAAACCTCATCAAAACTTCAGGTAAAAACTTCACAACATAAAATATTTTACAGTCCTTCATGTTTATAAAAAGCTCCTGATACCTCGACCGTATGCAGTTTAAAAGTAAACAAAAACTGAAAGTAGTTTATTAATCTCAATACTTAGGAGTCCAACTTAGTTCATTTGCAGTAGTCTTTAATAACTCCTAGGAAGGAAATTGGAAAAAGACCTCGGGCCTAATTTGCTACCCTTGTAAAGTGACGCGATTTTAAGCCGACATGCCTCGAGAGGAGCAGGAGCGAAAGCTCCCCTTAAATGTGAAGGACTGATTTTACATCGAACACTACGTGAAAGTCTCTTGTTACAGTAGTTTTTACAGAAGGTGAACTGGTATACAACATATTCTCGTTGCAGATTAAGGATTTTCAGCTGGGGTCTAGCAATTTGAGTTCTACCTACTGAATTTGCGAAAAGCACATGAGGTATCGCCTGTTTTGCCCACCGAGAAAATTGGGATCCACACCTTTTTATTGTTGTAAAAATCAAGAAAGTTTTTTTTTTTTTTGTTTTTTTTTTTAGAAATTAAAATGTTTGATGGGCAGAGAAATGTTTATATTTATTTGATGCTCCATTTTAATTATTTAATTGTTGAGGAATGTTTTTTTGGTTTTTTACAGATTATTTTTAGCAATGGATCCTCGTCATGGTGAAATATCACGAGCAATGAGAAACAGAGGCGTAGAAATTTATATACCAGGAGAGGTAGGCTCTATTCTTCAATTCAAAACATCCTTATATTTTATTCCCCGGTTGAATCTGTCAAGGAGTAGGATCACATGACCAACCACGTGGGATTTTTCTGGGTACTCTGGTTTCCTCCCGCTGCTAAATACCCCTAGGTGCAAGAGAATTATTGAAATAAAAATGAATCATGTGTTCGTTCCCGAAATGACTTAGTTTGTCTTGAGTGGACATTAAACCCTCTCTCTCTCTCTCTCTCTCTCTCTCTCTCGCTCTCTCTCTCTCTAATTGTAATTGTAAAGCTATGTATAAACATTTTCTGCTACAATCTATTTGTAACTCTATTTCAGATTGATGATTGCCCATACAGTAGTTCCGACACAAGATCCATGTTATCTGGAATTGGATTGGATAATACTCTTATCTCTGATTGGTTAATGGGAGTTCAAGAGGAGATGAAACAGTGTTTACCATTGGCCGAGAGACCGTCTGTAAATGATATGTTGCGATGTGGAATGGTCGTTGTACAACAGTTAGATCGTGGTGTCCCGTTAAACATTGCATTAAGACAAGCAGGTCTTGATGTTTACGTCCGAAGTTTGAAGAATACAAATTCTAAAAAGGTACGAATAAAGTAACAATAATTTTTATAGAAATAATTCCAATACTTCAGATGACAATTATTCTATGTGTAAGAAGTCAATTCAAGTTTTAAAATTAAAAGAAGGGTCTGTTGGCCAAGTGGTTAAAGGAGTGTGCTTTTCATCATCACTAGGGATCTGGCATCATTTAACTTGGTTGTTTTGCTATTTAATTAATATTATAGCCTTTAATTTCAAAACATCCTTTGATAATTGATAATAACCCTTCAAAAATGGTTTAATTAGTACTATGGCTTAACACTGTAGAACTAGAACCGTTTAGTCTTGTTCTTTTAGCGTTGGAATCTAATCCTACCGTTGAATTTCAAAACATCGTTGAAAAATAACAAAAATGGTTTAATTAGTACAATGGTTTAGATTCTCCGATGCGTTTAGAAACGAATTTCCCGTTCACTTATCTATGGCATTTAGAAATCGGACAAGCCGTTGAACTTCTCGAAATGCGTTGAAAAATGGTTTTCCCGTTTAAATATCTAGGGCATTTAGAAATTGGACAAGCTGTTGAATTTCCCCGTGAGGCATTTAGAAATGAACTTCCCGTTATTAGATAAAACTTTTAATTTCCCGCTAGCCGTTTTTCCGATCGGTTCATTTTGATTACGATTATAAAGGTGAATATAAAAAAATGCGCACACATCACGCCTTACCGTTTCCGTAGTATTTATTATCCATTAGCCTATACAGATAGTATTCCACCATTGACAAATACTTAAAAAATCGGTAAGTCATGTCCCAGAACTCGGTATATCACAGGTTTAAATGCATCTTCATTAAATCACAAATGCGCACACATCACGCCTTACCGTGTCCGTAGTATTTATTATCCATTAGCCTATACAAATAGTATTCCACCATTGACAAATACTTTTTAAAAAAAACGGCAAGTAAAATATGTCCCAGAACACGGTAAATCACAGGTATAAATGCATCTTCATTAATTCACAAATGAATTATCGCAGCATTCCACGTGTACACGTCGCCAGAATCAACCCCAGAATGGCAGTGGGATAAGCTCGCGAGAGTTAAACATGTACTGGCGCCAAAAAAATCACTGTGGCCCAATACATTTCGAGGATAAAAGTTCACAAATTCGACCAATCAAATAATTAACAGGGGAAATTTATGACTCAAGTGTATGTTCAAAGGCATGCTTTTGTATTATACTCAGACATGTAAACCACAGGTGGGAATTAATAAAACAATAGCATTCGAACAATCAAAGAATTAATCCATGTATACTGTACTAACGAACAATATGGTTTCGTATGGCACCCAGACGTGTGACGACATTTATGACTCATCACTAGATTCAAAACAACAATCGGCTGACCAAAATGCGAAAAGTCCATAATGTCAGCTGTTTCGTACTTAGTTCATTTGTACCTAACATGAGCGGTTTCGTACTTTACTTCTTATCCCAAATTGATTTGTACCTTACTATGTTGTTTAAATCAGATTAAAAGAAATTGAAATAAAGGTAAAACAATTTGATCAAATCCAAAGGCTACGCTAAATTTATAAAAGTGCCTGACGAGCGATAATTAGAATATGCACAAGATTAGTTTCTTTTTCTAAGTGTGTTTGAAAGAAATTGAAATAAAGGTGAAACACGAATTAATGAATGAAATGGGTTTAAACGTCCTACTGTTCTGTTCCAACTGGGCTAATGAAGAAACATAATTACACGATTTGATCAAAACCAACGGTGGGCGGATAAAAGAACAATTATTTTTTATAAAAATATCCGCCGAACGAGAATTAGCTACGATCATTTAATAACAAGAAGCAAACTGTGTGCATTGAATTTTTTTTAGAAATCTCCATATTGATATTACAGTCTGGCCAAAAGTAGTAAACATTTCTTTTTTATACTTGAACTTAATAAATGCAACGCACAAACTGCTTACCGTATTTATACATTAGACGATTAATATACTAAATAATAATCATGTTCGGTCTCCAATAATCATCACATTAATATTCATTTGAAGACGGTTTCACTAAAACACCTAACAAGAAGTTCTTATGAATGAAATCTTATCAGTACAGAATTTAGATTATTAATAATAACTAAGGCGACACTTGCACGCATCAAAGAAAACACATCAAAGAGTACCGGGTACAAAGGAAATTCCCTCACAAAAAAAGCATGCATTACCGTTGTTAGTAATAAGGTCAATTATTTTGGATAACGATAACTTACTGACAATTCAGAATAAAAGTACTGTTTACAAGAATACGACATGGTAATAATAAGTTGTTAAAGGGGCTTCTATTTTAGTCAATTTACAATTTCTTTTGATGACACGTTTTAATTCGTGTAATTAATTAGGAATCTTGACTGACAGATGCATTGACTCAGAATCTTTGGTGCCGAATTTAATTGAAAAGGCCATCAAGGTATTATCCTACGTGTTAATGTTCAGCAAGGTTAACGGTGACTTTTAGCAAAATATGCTTGAAAACAGGACATGAAGGCATTTAATTCATTTGTGATTTAAACCCGAAGATATATTACTTGTTCGGGTGTGATTTATTAATTTAAAAAGCATTGTGTGACTTATTTGACAGAATGGAAATGGCTATTTCGTTGACAAAAATTTCGCACACGGTAAGACCATGTGTGTAAACTTTTGAAATTTTTCGTAATTTGAATGAGTTTGAAGTAGTCGATCGATGCAAGTCTTAAAAATGTCGAACATATTGATGAAGTAATGTATCGGTACAGCCATATTTCTGTTTATTTTAATATTTAAAAGCCTGTTTGATATTTGTTATTTTTCAATATATGCGAGTAAAATCTGCGTGTTTAACCGTGTAAAATGAATCTTTTTTTTTGGAATGCTGTATTAGCCGATGATATTCGACAACGATATCACTATCGTGGAATCGCACGATAAATAAACCCATTTCAAACCAGCTATAGAGAATAACATGTCATTTGGGACTTGCGTCATTGGGGAATCAAAACAATATGACCGCGACGTTTGGGACTTTAGTATACGACGTTTGGAACTTTAGTATACGTCGTTTGGGACTCGGATATATTTAGTAATACTTCGTTGTTTTTCTTTTTCAAAAAGTAAACGAGTTTGATTAACCGATCACTGCTAATGTTTTTTCGTGAAACAGGATAATTGCAATCAACACACGGCCGCCATTCTCGTTAATTGACAACTCGCGTTTTCCCTCATCCACCAAAGAACCGCTAGGTTTCTTTGCACAATAACATACTACAATAACATCGGGATTATCGGTTAATCTGCTTTAATTATCCCGCCGTGATCATTGCCATTTCTTCAATTTTCCCGAAAAAAAAACTTGCTTTCTACACACTTAATTTATCGGTTGGTATTGCCATCTACGACAAGCTTGTCGAGGAATGCATGTCAACGGCAACGCGCAACTTACGGATTATCGTTAACAATTTCTAGGGGCTTGTTTTTGTGTATGTCAATTTCAAATTAATTCATCAGCATATTATTCGTTTTAAACAAATTTATACAACTTTTTTGGGAAACTATGATTATCAAAGAACCGTAAGTGCAACTAATGTTTTATCGTTTGGTTGAGCCTTTTACTAACCACGTGTAGTTCATGTTAATAATTATTTTTTTAGTGTTTGGCCTTAGCCTATTTCTTATAAATTCATCAGCAACTTTTTAATATAAATAGTACCCAGATAGACAGGTATCAGCCGTGTTTTTCTTATCAATTGAATATCAACAGACAACTGATATAAATAAAATACAACTAATAATGTTTTCATTTCTTTATTATTATTCATAATCTGTCTTCGGCCATCATCTTAAACGAAAAAAGATAAGTTATTAATATTTCTACATAAATTCTTAAAAGTCCCAACTGTCGTTTATATCGAGTCCCAAATGTCCGTTATTACAGTATTTATTATTTATTTGATTGGTCGAATGCTATTATTGCATTAATTCCCACGTGTTGTCACACGTCTGGGTGCCACACGAAACCATATTGTTCGTTAGTACAGTATACATGGATTAATTCTTTTATTAATAAAACTATTGTTTTATTAATTCCCACCTGTGGTTTACATGTCTGAGTATAATACAAAAGCATGCCTTTGAACATACACTTGAGTCATAAATTTCCCCTGTTATTAACATTAATTATTTGATTGGTCGAATTTGTGAACTTTTATCCTCGAAATGTATTGGGCCACAGTGATTTTATTGGCGCCAGTACATGTTTAACTCTCGCGAGCTTATCCCACTGCCATTCTGGGGTTGATTCTGGCGACGTGTGTACACGTGGAATGCTGCGATAATTCATTTGTGATTTAATGAAGATGCATTTATACCTGTGATTTACCGTGTTCTGGGACATATTTTACTTGCCGTTTTTTTTAAAAGTATTTGTCAATGGTGGAATACTATTTGTATAGGCTAATGGATAATAAATACTATGGACACGGTAAGGCGTGATGTGTGCGCATTTGTGATTTAATGAAGATGCATTTAAACCTGTGATATACCGAGTTCTGGGACATGACTTACCGATTTTTTTAAGTATTTGTCAATGGTGGAATACTATCTGTATAGGCTAATGGATAATAAATACTACGGACACGGTAAGGCGTGATGTGTGCGCATTTTTTTATATTCACCTTTATAATCGTAATCAAAATGAACCGATCGGAAAAACGGCTAGCGGGAAATTAAAAGTTTTATCTAATAACGGGAAGTTCATTTCTAAATGCCTCACGGGGAAATTCAACAGCTTGTCCAATTTCTAAATGCCCTAGATATTTAAACGGGAAAACCATTTTTCAACGCATTTCGAGAAGTTCAACGGCTTGTCCGATTTCTAAATGCCATAGATAAGTGAACGGGAAATTCGTTTCTAAACGCATCGGAGAATCTAAACCATTGTACTAATTAAACCATTTTTGTTATTTTTCAACGATGTTTTGAAATTCAACGGTAGGATTAGATTCCAACGCTAAAAGAACAAGACTAACCGGTTCTAGTTCTACAGTGTAATTTAATGGTACACCATTTAATTTCTCATAGAGGGATTTAGAAATGAATGACCCATTCAATTATCTAAAGCCTTTAATTACTAGCTGAACTGAAATTTAATGGTGTACCATTAAATTAAGCCATAGTACTAATTAAACCATTTTTGAAACTTAAAGGGTTATTATTAATTATCAAAGGACGTTTTGAAATTAAAGGCTATTATATTAATTAAAGAGCAAAACAACCAAGTTAAAGGATACCAGATCCCCAGTGATAATGTATATCATTTAGTCGAATGTATCTTCTTTAGCCCGGTATGAGCAGAACAGTAGGAGGTTAAACCCCATTTCATTCCAGACTTGACTTGTACATAACAAGTTGAGGGTGATCACCTGCCTAACTTTGAATCCCAGTTCTATCTTCATTAGCCCAGTAGGGGCAGAACAGTAGGAGGTTAAACCCCATTTCATTCCAGACTTGACTTGTAAATAACAAAGTGTAGGGTGACCTGCCTATCTTTGTGAGTCTTATCCATTTACCTCCCACTGCTAAAGACCCCTACAGTCTACACACAGGCCAGTTACTGAAATAAACTTGTCAGTCCCATAATGTCCTACTTTGTGTAGACTATATGTTAATCCTTATTTATCTCTATTTGAAATGAAATGAATTGGAGTTTAACATCCTGTTTTGCTCCGATTGGGCTAATGACGACGGGCATACACCACACACTGAGCTAAAAGGGTAATTCTGCCCGGGTAGAGGTGCTACATCCTAAACTTATATCGAATTCCAACTGCCAAGGGATCTTTTACATGCACACAAATACGTACACAGGACCTCGTCTAATCCCCTTCTAAGGAGCACATATAAAATTTCTTAAAACGACAATAAAGATGGTTTGTCATGTGACTATTTCTGATTACTTGATTATTTGCAGATGGCGTTACAAGTAATTGATAGAGCTGCAGCTAATTTAGACAATGGAAGTTCGCTGGCTAATGAAGGAGATGACCTTTCACCTTTGTTCTGGCCGGGCACCACAGAGTTAAATAAGAGTGTTACCCTTTATAATACATGTCAGGCAGCTGGAGTTATCTCTCATTTGTTGACAAAGATTAAAACTCTCTCTCAAAGGTAAATATGTTTTTGCTTGTAAATCAACCATTAGAAATAAAATAAAACCCAGTACGAACAATCTAAACCATTAGACAAAAATCAAAGTCGTTAAAAAAAAATTGGTCTAGGCAAAATAGCGTTATAAGGCAATCTAGTGTAAACATTCATCTCAGAAAAACAAACGACAAACTTATAAAGTTTTAAGACGTCAAATATGTAAAGTAATATGTAAAATCAGATGTAAGACTCTTGAGTGATATCTTATCACAAGTTCTGATAGGTTGTTGTGTCTGTCTCAAACTTTATTATTAGCACAATAGTTCTATCTTCATTAAAATGGCCATGCAAATGACATTGTAAATGACTTTGGGCTGAAAGTTGAAGGCTTGTTTCTTGGCCTGAAAGTTTAAACCTTGTTCCTCTTCATACATCTAAGGTTATGCCATAAAACCTTTTTGTAGACAGTTCTATAGATAACAATCACTATATGTATACACACGATGTTTCGAAAAAATTTCACTGGTCGTTATCAATCTGGTATATATATTGTTTCGTTTTATTTTTATTTTCAGATCTGGTGAAGAAGACCAAGCAGTCATCAGTGACGATGTTGATCAATCGACACATTCATTACTATCGGCTCTCGTATTATTTCTATCACAAACTAATTTTAACGATTGGCAGTTCGCACAGTCCTGGTTTCAGGCGTTCGTAAATCAACAAGATCTACCTGCGGAAGGAACAAAGGGGCGTTTTGGTTCGAATTTATCAGAATTTGTATCGAGCCTACCTCAATATGTCAATAAATGTCTACAGTCCGTCTTTAAAACTAAACTAACGACGGAATATCTACAAGTTTTAAAATCACTTGTTCCTGATAATGATTCCAGTAAGTATTACTGTATTAAACACACTATAACAGGGCTAGGGTCATTGTATGATCGAACTCATTAATTTCTAGGGCCAAGTTAAAGATCCCTTTGCAGTTGGGTTAGGGTCGTTGTATGATCGAACTTATTAATTTCTGGGGCCAAGTTAAAGATCCCTTTGCATTTGGGTTAGGGTCGTTGTATGATCAAACTTATTAATTTCTAGTGCCAGGTTAAAGATCCCTTTGCAGTAGGGTCGTTGTATGATCAAACTTATTAATTTCTAGTGCCAGGTTAAAGATCCCTTTGCAGTAGGGTCGTTGTATGATCAAACTTATTAATTTCTGGTGCCACGTAAAAGATCCCTTTGCAGTAGGGTCGTTGTATGATCAAACTTATTAATTTCTGGTGCCACGTAAAAGATCTCTTTGCAGTTGGAATTCAATATAAGATTAGGCCGTTGCGCCGCTGCCGAGGCAAAATTTCCCTCTAGCACAATGCATGGCGTAAACCTGTCTCCATTAGCCCAGTTTAGGAGCAGAACAGTAGAACGTTAAACCCCATTTCATTTCACTTGATGTTTACATTAGTTTCTTTTGATTTCTTGCCTTCATTTTTAAGTGTTTGAGTTCATGATACTAATAATAATTCTGATATCTTTCGAAGCATTATGTGGTTGAGTTTTCTTGTAGCAACAGTCTCTTAAAGTAAAAGTGGGGATTGGGATGGCCTAGTGGTCTAGAGTGCCGTGCTTCGACCTCTAGCTGGCCGGCCACCTCTGGCTTGCGGCTGTGGTTTCGAGCCCTGGTGTGAGCGTATGTGGCATGGAGATAGCAGCACCTTCTCAACCTCGTGGGTTTCCTCCAGGCACTTCGGTTTCCTCCCACTGCTAAAGACCCATACGCGCAAGCGAATTATTGAAATAAAATTAAACAATATGTTAGTCCCGAAATGACCTACATGTAGTAGTGTTGAGTGGACGTTAAAACCCTATTTCTCTCTCTCTCTCTCTTAAAGTAAAATATTGAAATATTGTTGATTGTTTAAAAAAAGTTGTAGCCCCTTCAATTTTATTATCCTCACTTTTGAAGATGTTACATTACTGGTAGATATATTTGTTATTTTATGTTTTTGTCAGGTTTATGTATCTTGATGGACCAATCATGGGATTTATCTCATAACCGACAAATATTGGATAAAATACGCTACCTGAACCCAGATACAACCGAGTTTGACGAGCAAACAGATTTACTCACAGAACTAGCCTACAGGTACTATAAATTATTAACAATTTACATGTAAACAGGGGCTGCTCACGATAGTTGGGCAGTAGAGAGCACCGGCCTCTCCAAAAAAATGTGAATAATGCTTTGATTTTAGTCTCTCTAAATTTGAGATTAATGTAATAATGCTTTCATTTGACTTGAGTTTAATGCAATACTGCTTTCATGTTAGCCTCTAAATGATTCAAGTTTAATGTAATAATTCATTCAAAAGTTTAATGTAATAATGCTTTCATATTTGTATCTAAATGTCTTGAATTTAATGTTATAATGCTTTGATTTTAGTCTAAATATGACTTTGAGTTTAATGTAATAATACTATCATAATGCTTTCATGTTAGTCTATAAATGACTTTAATGTAATATTAATATAATAATACTTTCATGGTAGTCTCAATGAGTTTAATATAATAATACTTTCATGGTAGTCTCAATGAGTTTAATGTAATAATACTTTCATGGTAGTCTTGAAATGACTTTAATGTAATAATACTTTCATGGTAGTCTCAATGACTTTAATGTAATATTAATGTAATAATACTTTCATGGTAGTCTCAATGAGTTTAATGTAATAATACTTTCATGGTAGTCTCAATGAGTTTAATGTAATAATACTTTCATGGTAGTCTCAATGAGTTTAATGTAATAATACTTTCATGGTAGTATCAATGAGTTTAATGTAATAATACTTTCATGGTAGTCTTGAAATGACTTTAATGTAATAATACTTTCATGGTAGTATCAATGAGTTTAATGTAATAATACTTTCATGGTAGTCTTGAAATGACTTTAATGTAATAATACTTTCATGGTAGTATCAATGACTTTAATGTAATATTAATGTAATAATACTTTCATGGTAGTCTTGAAATGACTTTAATGTAATAATACTTTCATGGTAGTATCAATGACTTTAATGTAATATTAATGTAATAATACTTTCATGGTAGTATCAATGAGTTTAATGTAATAAAACAATCATTTATCACCTCATGTTGTTAAATCACATTTCATTTTGTTAAAATAATTTCTGTATCCTAATTCAAACTTTCTATTCTAAACCCACGGGGGTCATGGCACGGGTCTGACACTTGCACCATGGGTAATCTTCCACTTATTATCGTACATCACATGATCTATAAAATAAAATTTGTTCTTTTTCCAGACAACACATGTTACTTGACGTAATCGTTACCATGATGAAATGCTCAAAATGGATTAAAACTCTGCAAACAGCAGCCACAAAAGGTAAGGAATTAATTTCCAAATATAACTTAAAAGATTTTGACTGTGGTAGGCCAGTCTGGAAATAAGGCACCTGTCACAAACAATATCCGGTAAAGATTAAGGCTTTATCAGGGACAAAACCTCTGGTGCCTATCATTTTTTTGTCCGGCACTGATTTGTCTTTTCTATTGATATTATTAATAAATGTCAGGCACTTAAGTTGAAAATGTCGGGTACTATTTTATTAGTGCCTGACATTTTGTCAGGTGCATCTCAAACCGTTATTGCTTGGCTTTGGTATTCTAGAACATTTCTAAAATAGTGAAACAACCATTTATTGTCAATATTATCATTATACTGCACTGCACTAAATACAAAAAAAACATAAATAAAACTAAATTTCTTGAGAGAAAAAAAATGAAGGCTGTGTATACATTGGCATGCATGTAAAAGATGCCTTGGCAGTTGGAATTCAATATAAGAGTAGGCAGTAGCACCACTAACCAGGCACCCCCACGATTGGAGGAAGATAAGGGTTTAGACATAAGTTATTCAATCCGGGGATGATGATGGATGTTTAAGACTACAGTGAGTGTAAGAAAGGTTTATGAAAGGGTCAAAAATATTACGTACTGTAGTCGGAGACCACGATTTTGAGGACCTATATATTAATCAGGCACTGCCAAGCCTATAGGTTAATCAGGCACTGCCAAGCCTATAGTTTAATCTGGCACTGCCAAGCCTATAGGTTAATCTGGCACTGTCAGGCAATAAACTTTTTATTCCATTTCATTTAGGTTTAATCCATAGTGTTACCTCATTTACATGTAACCCAGGAAAGTTTATAAAATTTCTGTCAAAATATGTAATTATGAACATGCCCTTTATACAGAATATTTTGGCGCAATATGGCCTGGTTGGAGCTGACGTGCCATTAAACAACATTTCATTCATTCATTTATTATACGGAATACACTCACCGGAAAGACAGGGCAGCACACATTCATGACAACTTAATACTCCCCCCCCCCCACTTTAAACAAAGAATCTTCTATTTCATAAAACAGAATTAGCTTACATATGAAAATGCTGGAACTTTTAGCTTAGATATTGATATGGTTATGGCTAACTTCAAATGAAAACTTTTAAATTAATGTCCGTCGAGGAGGCGCATGTTTCCCTGGTCTGTCAACACCACTATAGTCGAAGAGTTGTCTAATTCACAAAACAAAATTAACTTACATATACTATATACATGCTGTAACTTATACATTCTGGTGACCGTTAAAACTTCCAGATATCTCGTAAAATGATGATGAATAGAATTCTGTGTCTGACCACTCTTCTATTTAATGGTCCACAAACAATGATTTTACTCCCAGTGTGTGTGTGTAGTTTTAATTCACAAAACAAAATAAACTTACATACTATACATGTTGTAACTTATACATTCTGGTGACCGTTAAATCTTCCAGAAGTCCCGTAAAATGATGATGAATAGGATTCTGTGTCTGACCAAGCTTCTATTTAATGGTCCACAAACAATGATAGTACTCCCAGTGTGTGTGTGTGTGTAGCTCTATTGCATGGTCTACAAACAATGATTTTACTCCCAGTGTGTGTGTAGTAACTATAGTATCAGTGAACGACAACTAAAGGGATTGATTCTCTAATTCTCGTTTGACTGACATCAACGAGACAGGAAAATCCATTTAATTATGCCTCTGTGTTGACTTTCTCCCCTCCCATCGTCATGTTAACTTTGATTACCAGTATAATAATTCCCCAATTTGTAAGACCCTTCTTTACACGGCTGAACTGTTGATGTCATTATGTACGGCTAATCACGGCCTTCGTACGACCCTAATATTGACCCCATGTTTAACCCCTAGATTAACGGAATGATCGTTAACCATTTGTAGGACCAATTTAGCGAATAATTTCAAAGGAGAAGAATCGTTCCGACACAAATATTCTCAAATTGATATTCTGATGATGTGAATTGCTTTTTAAATTCAATTTTTGGGAAGAATTATTGTATTAACAAATCAATGGACTTCTGTATAAACAGTTTATTTCTGAATACGCATACAATTATTTTATTTGCAGAATTGATCGTTCTGTCGTGAATAACTTGATATCCTCACGTCGGTGAATAGAATTCAAATTTTCTGATAAAAGTATGTAAATAAGTGGAATTTAGACTTCTTTTTCTTTTAAAGTACATGTGGCAGTATTATTTTTAATTTATAAAAAACTTTCAAGTCTTTTTTCAAGTAGCAGTTTTATTATTATTACTAATTTATAAAAAGTAACCACATCATGAAGTCTTTGTTGAAGTAGCAACGAGTGGATGTTAAACACCATTTCTCTCTCTCTCATTTCTCTTTAAGATTTTAATATGAATTTTTGATGATTTTTGACTGACCTGTTCGTACTTCATTAATCTCAGAGATATTAATAAATGTAAATTGCCACTTTCATGATTTGATTTAAAATCTAAATTCAGTTTGAGTGAAGTATCAACAAATTATAGTCGAGCTCATGTAGAAGTTGAATAATTGAGATCCAATTTTTCCAGAATTATTATGGAATTTTGATTGAAATATTGAAATTTTGATTGAAATTATGAAATTTCGATTAAAATTATGAAGAAATTGTTCACTGATAGCGTTAAACTTTTATTTTCATCTGTAAACAGAAATAAAAAATGACTTTCTCTTACTTTTATCTGGCCTAATAAAGACCAGGAGGATTCTCATGTAAGGTACTTAGACGAAATGCAACCTGATTCAAATATAGATTTCTGTTTCGTTTCTTTTTTATACTTTCGATGTCCTACACTACATGAAGATCCTACTGGTTGTAGTGGAAGGTTGGGTCATGGGTCATACAACCGGCTGTTGACCCTATGATGTGTGACTTTGGATTATCCAACCAGCATTGATGTTTATAGTGGGGTACTCACAGTTCTATGCGCACTGAACACCAAGAACTCACTGGAACAGGTTGTTTCATTGACCAATCTTTCACATCAACCAAAACGCAGGTTATATAACCATTCGTCCAGATCCTAGTGTAGTAAAGACTTGTAAAAATTAAATTTTGACCCAAAACGAAACAAAATAGAATCTGTGTTTTAATTATATTGAGGGAAGTGGAAATAAGTTCAAATACAATTTTCAGAAGTGATGAATATCTTAATCTTGGGTTAAAAAGATAAGCTCAATGTTAAAAACTTAGCTCCATTGTCTAAATGTGGTTTTAGACGGTTGTCAATGATTTTGCTCCCATCAGAGTAAACATGTGTAAACCAGGGGGGCGGGGTGTGAATGGCCAAATGGTTAGCATGTGTGCGCTGTATCATAAGGTCTGTCATCACGTCAACTGGAGTGGTTTTGATCCCAGCTGTATGTGAATAGGAGTAGGGTCGCCTATCCAACCTCATGTGTTTTCTCAGGGTCCGCCGCTTTTTGCCCACTGCTATAAAGATCTCTACATCCAAGCATATTATTGAAATAAAATTGAACCATATGTAAGTCTCTCTCTCTGTCTCTCTCTCTCTCTCTCTAAACCAAAAGAAACAATTACATTAAGTTGAAAAACAATTTTCTCAAGTTATGAATCTTTTTATCTTTTTTTTTTAAAAATTAAAAACATCAGGAATTTGTTAAGGTAAACCAAAAGAGAACATTACATTAAGTTGAAAACAATTTTCTCAAGTTATGAATCTTTTATAAAAAAAAAATTAAAAACTTCAGGAATTCGTTCAGTGTTAGAAACTTTGCTCCATTTTTATAGAATTGTGGTATTTGTAATTCTATTAGGTAGACATTTAATGAATGTTGACATTAACGTCCAGTCTGAAGGATGCTACCTTACATTATAAGAGACAAATTGATTGAGACAAGTTACGTCCTTTCACTACTTCATGTCACCTGACAGCCTCATTCATCACGATTTTATCGTCTCAATTTTCCCCGTTTAATTTCACTTCTGTGACAAATAGGTCAGCCCTTTCTAACTAAAACATCACTTTTACTATATCAGCGTTTAAACTACACTAAGGATCAGGGGCCGTATTTATAAAAATTCTTAGAGTTTTCTTAACTTTTACTCTAAGACTTCCTAAAACAACATTTAGTTAAAAGTAACTCTTTAGAAATATTTATAAAGGGTCTTAGAGTTACTTTTAACTAAATGTAAGACTTGGGTACAAACCAAACTAAATCTGTCACAAAAAGAATCCCACCCATGTCCATTTGATATCTCCTTATCAACTCGTCATTGTTGTACTCCACTAAGAAATCTCTTCTTGGTTTAAACTCTCTACCGACCATGTTAACCAAGATAAGAGTACTTTTAACAAGTTAGGAGTGCTGCAGGAGGACTCCTAAATATGGGTCATAGTTAGGAGTAATTCTTAAAGTAAAATGTTTTATAAGTAGGTCTTAGGAAAATCTACAAAGTTAGGAGTAATTTTTGACAGTTAAGAGTTAGTTCCAACTCTTAGATTTTTTATAAATAAGGCCCCTGGTATCCTTTAACTTAGTGTTTTTGCTCTTTAATTACTATAATAGCCTTTGATAATTGATAATAACCCTTGAAGATTTTAAAAATGGTTTAATTAGTACTATGGCTCAATTAAATGGTACACCATTTAATTTCTGCTCGGCTAGTAAGCAAAGGCCCTAGATAATTAATCATGTCATCCATTTCTAAACCCCTCTCTGAGAAATTAAAAGGTACATCTAAAACCATTTTCCAGTCCTGGAAATTAAAGATCTTCAAAACAAATTCTAAAAAATCTGGTATAGGCTCCAAAAGTGTTAATGTCTCTTTAAATGCACGTCCTCGCATTTTTACTGATAAAGGCAAACTCGATCAATATTTACGATCATTTTATAGCAATTTTATGTGTCTACTCCGTGGACACCTGGGTAATATAAAAATATATATTATAGTCTTGTATCCTTTTCTAGCTAATAAATATTATCATGAAGTACACGCTATTGTCCTTCAATAATCCCATTTCAGACCGTCAGAATAACCTTAATCTCATTTCCTGCATAAATGTCATTATTACGAATCTATCTGCAGACTTATTCCGCCAGATATGTTCCATTAATTCCTGTATATTACCCAACAATGACGTTTTATTCAACATTAAAATGATTGAATATGTGTTAGTCGTTAAGTTTCTATCAACTTGGTTCTGTGTAGCTTGGAGTACTATAATCTTTTGTTATCCTGCGCTGGGGATTAGATGGCCAAATGGTTAGCTCATACCGTCAAGTTTCTCGCGAACCGAGGAATCTGATATATATTAAAGTATTGAGAATTGTGTATTGGGAAATTTTATACTGTGTTGTTATCTCTGTGGCCATAAAATAATATTTATTTAAATGAGGTCCAGTGTCCTGACGTATATGTATGAAATAATACATCATAAATAAATATTGGTATTTGATGGCCACAGAGATAACAACACAGTATGGTTTCGAATCATCGGTTGTAAGCGACAAGGAGTAGGGTCACCTGTCCAACCTCGTGGGTTTTCTCTGGGTCCTCCGGTTTCCTCCCACTGCTAAAGACCCCTACGTGCAAGCGAATTGTTGTAATGTTAGTCCCATAATGACCTAGTTTGTGTCAAGTAGAGGTTAAATCCCATTTCTCTCTCTCTCTCTCTTATCCTAAATGTGTATTGAAGTGAGCTCCATCCTTCTGTCTATTTGTTTCTAGAGCGCATCTCATAAACTCTTCGAAATATGAAATCTTGTACAAATGTCAACCTATTCCTCATTTTTTTCCGAAGCAAGAAAAAAAAGAAAAGGTTTTGTAGGTTATCCTGAAGACCTTTAAGTCTGATTGTTCCAGTCTTATAATGTGTTTCTTGTGGCATAAGAAATTGATCCGATAGAAGTTGAAAAAAGTGCAGAATTACTCCTCCTCCTCCCACAGTGTCTAGTTGATGATTTTTTATAAGCTTGCTTTCCGTGCCCAGTTGGTTTCATTTCATTTCTATCTATGTGTAGTTTTCAACAGTGTTTTCTACTGTAACCAATTTGATCATGTCAAATGCAGCTATGGCGGGTGTGGCGCCAGGTATGGTAAGCTTACTTTTCCGGACACCTGTTACCACTGCTTGTAGTGTATTTTTGTACACGAGCAGTCCATTTGCTGATTACACTATTTTGCTTGAAACACTATTTTGCCTATAACGTTTTTAGGACTTTGAATTCTGTCTTATGGTTTGGATTGTTCGTACTTGGTTTTTATTTTATTTTTATAGAAATTATTAAGACATTTATTCACAAGACAAGCCAATAATTAACTCTCTAGATCATGAGATTGATGCGATTTTAAGTATAATATAGTATTATATATACATTAAACATGCATTATAAAATAAAAACCAAGTACGATTAATCTAAACCATAAGACAGAATTCGAAGTCCTAAAAACGTTAAAGGCAAAAAAGTGTATTCAAGCAAAATAGTGTAATCAGCAATTGTAAGAGCTAAATCTGCCTATTGCAGGTCCTTTTTTCGGCCTTAAATGTTAGTTAAACTTTCGTTTAGACATTTATTAGCATGACAAACCCATAATCAACCTGTATTATAAAGCCTGTCATAGAGTCAACTGGCGTGCTTTCAAACCTCTGGTTGTACGTGACAAGGAGTAGGGTTACTTGTCCAACCTTGTGGGTTTTATCTAGTTCCTCCCATTGCCAAAGAGCCCTAAGTGCAAGCAAATTATTGAAATAAAATTAAATCATATGTCGGTCCCCAAAGGACCTTGTTTGTGTCGAGTGGACGTTAAGCCCCATTTCTCTCTCCATAATCAACCCCTGGATAGTCGAGATGTAAATGGATTTATAACACCTGCAAGATTTGAAACTTCACTGATAAATTGGACGATCAAGACTTACCGGTAGTCTCATTTGTCCAGTACCATGGCTACAATAATAAACAAACTAAGCTACGTCTTCCAATACTTATAACTTCGCTCAAATTAAAGGGACAATAACACTCTTGCTGGCTTGACAGGCCCAGAATTTTTTTTTAGCCTTAATCTTACTTCTAGATGTTTAAGTGTCCTACCTGTTGTGTAAATTATCCATTACAACCTATCTTACTTGTCCAGAGGGTTCGAAAATATGTTTAAATCCATGTTGCATTTGAAAGTGTTTACGTAAAGCGTTTCAAACCATGATACGGCTTTTGGTTAAATTTGTCCAATTTTTAAAATTAGGTGTGTTAAGATGAAATTTGCATCATTTTTAATTGGAATATTGTAAAATAGTACAATTTGTTGACCAGAATAAAGATTGAGACATATTATTCAGTTACAACAAGCGTGGTATTGGGGCTTTAAAGTGATTTGAATGAAATTTTCAATATATTCATATTTCATTTATATATTTTTGAACTATTATAGAAAGAATGGCTAGTTCCTTGTACAAATCTTACATGATGTATCTTTAATTATTGTGTATATCAATTGAATGTAAAGGGGAATAAATTGAGTTATGAAGTAAAAGTTGTTAAAAAAAAGAAATTCTGTTTAAGAAATATCTAACTTGGATTTTGACAATATCTCAACTTTTGGGAGATCAATACCAATTTTACTAAGTACCGATTTCACATATTTGTTCCAAACAAGTCAATAGTTATTATGTGAAAACGTGCGATTGTCCAATATCTTCGCTGATTTCTCAAGTATTCCTCTAAAAATAAAATGTAGTTTGCTAATTCTAAATGGTTTGTTGTCAGGTTCTGACATTGTTTGTGTTAAAAATGACAAGTTTCGTTGTATCTTTGTAATCAGCAAATGGTGGAATTCTTGGCAAAATTTCACTTTTTACTACCGATTGAATAAGCTGTTGCTTAAAATAGAATATTGAAAAATTGTTTCCATTCACCATAGAAAATTTTAAATTCTACATTGTGTGTGTATCAATTGAATTAAGAATTATATTTATTGGTTGGCCCAAGATTCTCTCTGAATGCTTCAATAAACCCCTGCAACATGGTGTTAAGAGTTATACTCTCTCTCTCTCTCTCTCTCTCTCTCTCTCTCTCTCTCTCTCTCTGAATGCTTCAATAAACCCCTGTAACATGGTGTTAGGAGTTATATACTCTCTCTCTCTCTCTCTCTCTCTCTCTCTCTCTCTCTCTCTCTGAATGCTTCAATAAACCCCTGTAACATGGTGTTAAGATATATACGATCTCTCTCTCTTTCTGAATGCCTAAATAAACTCCTGTAAAATAGTGTTCGAGTTATACCCGTTCTCTCTCTCTCCCCTTCTCTCTCTGAATGCTTAATCAAAACCCTGTCAAATAAAAATATAAAGAATTAGGGGGCCCTTCAGAACTAAATCTTTTAAAGTTGTGTATCCATTCGATGCAAAAGTTCTTAAATGTAAATTCATTTCGATTAAAAATGGTTCAAAATATATCCTGCATTGTGACATATCAATTGGTCTCAGTCAGGATCAGTCATTGAAAGCCAAATTATTTATATGGTACCATTACCTACATAACAGCCTTCTACATGATTTGATTGTTTTTTTTTGAAGGATGTAGGCTGTAAAATTGTGTTAGAGTTATACTTTGAAAGATAACTTAAATAGAATCATATATTTATCCTATAGAAACAAAATATATATTACCTTTTCATTAAAAATTCGAACATCGTGTCTAATAGATTTGGGTTTTTTTTTTTACAAGACCAAAATCTTAGGTAACTTATACAATAAAAAGTACTGAATGTAAAAGATTCTAGGGCAGTTAGAAATCAAAGAAGAAGCTGTGTGGGCAAAATTCTCTCCAATCTCATACATTGCACACCTGACTATATAACTGTTTTAATTATTGTCATGACCAGACTCGGAAGACCCCCCCCCCCCTAAAAAAAAAAGTAGTGAATGTAAAAGATCCTAGAGAAATCGAAGGAGCTGTGTCGGCAAAATTCTCTTCAATCTCATGCATTGCACACCTGACTATAACTGTTTTAATTATGATCATGACCAGACTCGAAGACCTCCCCCCCCCCCCCCCTAAAAAAAAAAGTAGTGAATGTAAAAGATCCTAGAGAAATCGAAGGAGCTGTGTCGGCAAAATTCTCTTCAATCCCATGCATTGCACACCGACACCTGACCATAGAACTGTTTTAATTATTGTAATGGCGAGACTCGAAACATCAAATTTGTTTTTCTTCCAACGAATGTCTGAACCAGTTTGTTATTACAAAAAAGCAATTTACCACCACGACGCTGACTAAATGTTTTCTTTCAGCAACACGATTATACAGACATTTTCTTTGTTCCGTCGCGATTCGACAGACACATATCAGAATAAAGTAGAGACGTTACTGTGGTGTACGAGCTTAAAGAGATGAGTTTAGATTAAGATCGTGTTGGTGTAATTCCTATAGATTTAAAACACAATGTCCATACCTAATTAGTTTTTCTATCAGATCCAGTGATATTTGTAATAGCTGATCTTTTCTTTAAAGATACGTTCCCAGAAAAGTATTTATCTGGTGGAGATCTCCAATAAAAGTATGGCAATTTTGTTTAAATATGAAAAGTAGAAATATCCATCAGATCGGATACGTTCCGAGAAAAGTATTTATCGGGTGGTGATCTTCAATATAAGTATGGCAATTTTGGTTAAATATGAAAAGTAGAAATATCCATCAGAACGGGTGATATTTGTAATAGCTGATCTTTTCTTTAAAGAAACTTTCCAGAAAAGTATTTATCAGGTGGTGATCTCCAATATAAGTATGGCAATTTTGGTATATATGGGAAGTAGAAATATCCAATCTTACTCGAAAATAATGGATTTTCTGAAAAACACTCGTGGAGCGCATACAGGACAATAAACACCGTTAACAGTAGGACGTTAAACACCAATAACAGTAGGACGTTAAACACCAATAACAGTAGGACGTTAAACACTGTTAACAGTAGGACATTAAACACTGTTAACAGTAGGACGTTAAGCACTGTTAACAGTAGGACGTTAAACACTGTTAACAGTAGGACGTTAAACACTGTTAACAGTAGGACGTTAAACACCAATAACAGTAGGACGTTAAACACCAATAACAGTAGGACGTTAAACACTGTTAACAGTAGGACGTTAAACACTGT
This sequence comes from Patella pellucida, assembly GCA_917208275.1. Lineage (NCBI taxonomy): Eukaryota > Metazoa > Mollusca > Gastropoda > Patellidae > Patella > Patella pellucida. The sequence continues at coordinate 86,448,309 of OU795036.1, read as the reverse complement.
TAAACAGTAGGACGTTAAACACTGTTAACAGTAGGACGTTAAACACTGTTAACAGTAGGACATTAAACACCATATGGAGAAGATTCTAAACAGTAGGACATTAAACACCAATAACAGAAGGACGTTAAACACCAATAACAGTAGGACATTAAACACCGTTAACAGTAGGACATTAAACACCGTTAACAGTAGGACGTTAAACACCAATAACAGTAGGACGTTAAACACTGTTAACAGTAGGACGTTAAACACTGTTAACAGTAGGACGTTAAGCACTGTTAACAGTAGGACGTTAAACACTGTTAACAGTAGGACGTTAAACACCAATAACAGTAGGACGTTAAACACCAATAACAGTAGGACGTAAAACACTGTTAACAGTAGGACGTTAAACACTGTTAAACAGTAGGACGTTAAACACTGTTAACAGTAGGACGTTAAACACTGTTAACAGTAGGACGTTAAACACTGTTAACAGTAGGACGTTAAACACTGTTAACAGTAGGACGTTAAACACTGTTAACAGTAGGACGTTAAACACTGTTAACAGTAGGACGTTAAACACTGTTAACAGTAGGACGTTAAACACTGTTAACAGTAGGACGTTAAACACTGTTAACAGTAGGACGTTAAACACAGTTAACAGTAGGACGTTAAACACCGTTAACAGTAGGACGTTAAACACCGTTAACAGTAGGACGTTAAACACCGTTAACAGTAGGACGTTAAACACCGTTAACAGTAGGACGTTAAACACCGTTAACAGTAGGACGTTAAACACCGTTAACAGTAGGACGTTAAACACCGTTAACAGTAGGACGTTAAACACCGTTAACAGTAGTACGTTAAACACTGTTAACAGTAGGACGTTAAACACCGTTAACAGTAGGACGTTAAACACCGTTAACAGTAGGACGTTAAACACCGTTAACAGTAGGACGTTAAACACCGTTAACAGTAGGACATTAAACACCAATAACAGTAGGACATCAAACACCAATAACAGTAGGACATTAAACACTGTTAACAGTAGGACATTAAACACTGTTAACAGTAGGACATTAAACACTGTTAACAGTAGGACATTAAACACTGTTAACAGTAGGATATTAAACACCATATGGAGAAGATTCTAAACCGTTCTAAATTTTAATTTCACACGCTAATTGCTTTACATGTGCTATAATTCACAAAATCATTTAATTTCCAAATTAAAGAAACCCTCAAAATATGGTTTTATCAAACCATTAAAACTGAAAGTCCTGACAGGCAGAAACCAGAACAACAAAGTAAAAAATATCTTTGATTTTAATCAAAGACAAACAAGACAAGACTTCAAAAATTAGCCAGAAAAATGAATTTTTAAAAAAAAAGTGCTAGGAATGATTTCCCTCGCTAGGTGAATGACAAGATCAATTTGATAAAAGAAATCATTCGGAACTGGATGCCATTTCTTCTTCAAGAAGGCTCGACTCAAAAGATCAGAATTTCTGAATCAAAGAGACGTATTAAGACTTGGGTAATTGGTAAATGATTGAACCCCGTAATAAGGTCTTATGTCGTGCTCATCTAAATTTCAAATTTACTCAGCCAAATAATAGGTATTGAGAAAGGTTAGATAAAGATGAATGAACAGACAGAATTGAGGATAAATACAACAAAATTCAAATCATTATGGAAAGAATTTTTGATAAAAAAAATTTTTTTTGTGAAGAATCAGAATGACCTGCTGATTTTTTTTATGAAAAGAATTTATGTTAAAAAAAAAAAATTTTCAAATTTGTTGGTGAAGAAACTAATTTTTTTCTGATCTTGGGATTTTCATTTCTAGATTAATAAAAAAAAAAATTCTATCGCCTCGTCTCAGACTTGTTATATATTGCCCATGTTCTTCATCTGTACATTGGTAAATTTAACGGTGTGCAAAGGGTCCGTCAGCCCTTCCTGCCAGTGCAGAGGGGGGGTTGGATGGCCGAATGGTTAGCACGTGCTTGCTATATCACAAAGCCTTTCATTGAGTCAACTGGCGTGGTTTCGAATCCCTGGTCGGTTGTACGTGACAATGAGTAGGGCCGCCTGTCCAACTTCATGGGTGTTTCCTGCCACTGCCAAAGACCCCTACACGCAAGTTTGTGTCGAGTGAAGAACGTTAAACCCCATTTCTCTCTCTCTCTCTGTCAGTGTAGTCAAAGTAAGGTATTTTCTTATTCATTAGGCCCACGCGTTGGGACCAAAAATCACCTTTTCATCTTGATTGTCAATTTTTGTCCGAGACATTTCAATTCCAGATTGTTCAATCCTATGATTTGAATGTTACTCATTATTTCATTAGTCAATTACAAACAAGTTAACCAATAGCATTTTGACACACAAAATTTGATGGATTAAAGAGGGAAGCATAATTAAGTCTTTGTACAAAAAATGTTCACCTAGTAGAAACCATTGGATAAAGATGGAAATCGTAACTTTTGCATGGAAGATGTTCACCTAGTAGAACCAATTGGATAAAAAAAAGAAAACTGACAAGTTTGTTTTGCAGACAAGCATGACGAAGTATTGGATTGATTCTTGAAACCTCAAAGGTGGACGGACAAGCCTCGACAAATTAGACAAACCTAGACAATATCCTTGAATTATTGTTTAAGCATGATTTAGTAACTAAACAAGAATAACACATAACACAATATATCTGGAACACAGAAGTTTATTTCTGGCAATGTTTTGATGAGGGTTCTCTTTGATAAAGACGAAAGAATCCTTATCGGAACATCACCGGAAATAGACTTTTAAGTTATTTGTATTCCATATAATTGTGTCATGTGTTATTCTTGAAATTCCTATAAAACAGGGGGTGGGAGCTGGATAGCTGAAGGGTTAACATGTGCACGCTGTGTCATAAGGTATGTAATTGAGTCAACGTGGTTTCGATTTCCTGGTTGTACGTGACCAGGAGTGGTTCGCCTATCAAACCTCAAGGTTACCTCCTGTTGCTAAAGACCCCTACAAGCAAGCAAATTAATGAAATAAAATTGAACCATAGTCCCGATATGACCTTGTATGTGTCAAGTGGATGTTAAACCACATTTCTCTCTCTAATTCTGTGATAACCTACTTTATGTTGAGTGGATGTTAAACCACATTTCTCTCTCCCTCCCTATTAAACAATTCACTTGTGATATTGTGATAAACCTCTTCTATTGATTCTAGTCTAGGAATTAATATAAAAAATAGATAATATCGAACCAAACATTTACTATGTAAACTAGAACGATATATATTTTTATATAATCAATAATATTCTTAAAGATATATTCGTATTTCTGGTTGAGTTGCAGATCGTCTAACTATTGATTGTACATGTATGCTCAAACTAACAGAAAACATCAAAGATTTTCCTGCCAACTATGTTCTGTCTGGGGATCACAATGGCTAAGTGGATAAGGCGTTGGTTCGCTAGCCTGGAGATCGGGTGTTTGATCCCTGCATTGGCCGAGAAAGTTCATCCCGATTTTCCGGCGTGATTTCCCCTTGTCAGTGATGCAGAAGGAGGGCCTGACAAGAACAGCTGCCTAGTCGTTCGAATGGGAGGAAAAACTGAGGTCCCGTGTACACATCGGAGTGCACGTAAAAGGTCCCTCGGCAGTTGGAATTCGATATAAGAGTAGGCCGTAGCGCCGCTGCCAGGGCAAAATTTCTCTCATAGCACACTGTATAGCGTTTGCCCGTCTTCCATTAGCCCAGGTTAGGTGCATAATAGTAAGACGTTAAACCCAATTCCATTTCATTCATTCATGTTCTGTCTAATATCTGAAAATATCTGCCATAGGCATAGCGTTACTTGAAGTCTGATTTGGCCGTGAAAGTTCATAGGATTTTTCGGTGTGGTTTCACCTAGTGGTGCAAGGTACAACGTCAAGTCGTTGAATGGGACGAAAAACAGAGGTCCCACTTACACATTTATGTGCCTGTAAAAGAACCCTTGACGGTTAAGCAAAATATTTCTGTCTTCATTAGTCCACCCAGGGCAGAACAGTAAGACGATATTTGACTTCATATCTCTACTTCCGTCAAAACTTAAATCATTTAAAATTCATTTTATAGGCCAAATGCACTAAAGCCCTTTTCCTGCTTTAAACCTGTCTGGTTTCTTCCCTAAACAATTTTCTTTAAAAAAACTCAACCATAGAAACAATTACGCTCTTGTTGTCTTCAATACAACGATTGTGTTTATTATTAACTGGAGTTACATTTATGTTCCATAGAAAACAATTACTATATTTTAAATCAAATCTAATTTTCTCCAATGATTCTTTTTATTGGGGGATGGGGTGGGATGGCCTAGCTGGCCGGACACCTCTGGCTGTGGTTTGGAGCCCTGGTGTGACACTCAGGTTTCCTCTCACTGCTAAAGACCCCTACGCGCAAGCTACTTATTGAAATAAAATTCAAAAAACATATGTTAGTCCTGAAATGACCTAGTTGTGTTGGGTGGACGTTAAACTCTATTTCTTTTTATTGTTATTTTTCTATCTATCTGTCTTTGATTAATTTTACCAAATAACATTTAAACAGTATAATTATTGACCAGGGGTCGGTTGCTCAAAACTAAGTTATTTTAACGATCCGTTAAACTCTAACGGACATATCTTGGTAACGTGTTGTTTGTTAACTTTCCGTTAAATTTACTACAGAAAACACTATAGAATACTTTATTTTTTATATTAGCAAAAATATTTAGAAAAAGATTCTTCGGGGCCTTTATTTCCAGCAACAATCTTTCTCTCCGTTAAAGTTAACGGATCGTTTAAAGATAACGAAGCTTTGAGCAACTGGCCCCAGGGATATAAAGACTAAACTCAAAAGTGAAAACTATCATTGTATTTTTAATCGGAGCTATAACCTGTATAACTTTTCTACAATTACTGAATGTTGTTTAAACAGTATTTTTCCTAAACTTGGTTACAAATAAATTTAAATAACAGTATTGACTTGGATCAACATTTCTATGGAAAACTAACTGTATTTTTATTCAGAGCTATATATAACCTTTCTACAATTACCTGGGGGTCGGGATGGCCTAGTGGTCAAAAGTGCCGTGCTTCGACCTCTAGCTGGCCGGTCACCTCTGGCTTGTTGCTGTGGTTTCCAGCCCTAGTGTTGTGAGCGTATGTGACAAGGAGATCGGGGCGCCTTCTTAACCTCTTGGGTTTCCTTCGGGCACTCCGGTTTCCTCCCACTGCTAAAGGCCCCTTCGCGCAAGCGAATTATTGAAATAAAAAATTAAACCATATGTTAGTCCTGAAATGACCTAGTTTGTGTTGAGTGGATGTTAAACCCCATTTCTCTCTCTCTCTCTCTCTCTCTCTCTCTCTGTTTAAGGTTTCTACAATTACCCTACTAAATGCTGTTTAAACATTATTCTGGGTAGAATCTTGATCACAATTTATGTGATGGTAGAACAATAAAAAAAACAATAAACTAGTACCTTATTTCACTTCCAAGATTCCTCTCAACATCTCGAGATTGTACTTCCAAGTCACTTTCTTATAACATGTAGCTTCTTCGAGTTTTTTCTCACAAGAATCCTGTCTTCAAATTGAAACTAATTTCTGTTTACAGATAATTTTCCTGATTTCAACTGACTTGACGAAAATAAATCACTTGCTATTAATCTCACCTCGTCACTTACTGCTCCGTATAAATTGATCACGAGATCTCCTCTCTAGTTTTTATTAACTCACTAATATACTAATATTACTTGACGTTAGAGTTTATTGGGAGAGCCTACTATTCTATTTTACCATTAGTCATGTAGTTAGTCCACTGCTCTCCTCTCCCTTCTTCGATGAGTTCTCGCATATTATAAAATAAGTTTTCACAGAAATATCTCTGAATGTATTATTTGTTATTCTGATACCCTGCCCACTGCTTTCCTCTCCTGTCTTTTTAGAGGAGCTCTCTCCTATATTATAAAATCAGTTTCACAGAACTCTATCTCCCTCTCAAATTATTCACTATTCTAATACCCTGTCCACTGCTCTCCTCTCCTGTCTTCGTAGAGGAGCTCTCTCATATTATAAAATCAGTTTCACAGAACTCTATCTCCCTTTGGAATTATTAGTTATTCTAATACCCTGTCCACTGCACTCCTCTCCTGTCTTCGAAGAGGAGCTCTCTTATATTATGAATTGAGTTTCACAGAACTCTATCTCCCTCTCAAATTATTCACTATTCTAATACCCTGCCCACTGCTCTCCTCTCCTGTCTTCGTAGAGAAGCTCTCTTATATTATAAAATCAGTTTTCACAGAACTCTATCTTCCTCTGAAATTATTCGTTATTCTAATCCCCTGGACTGGATGTTTTAATTTGTCTGTTTCATTTGTCACGATTATTCATATTACTCTTCACTCCTGTCCGTCGTATACATGTAGCTCTATAATATCATATTCATAAAATCAGTTATTGACGAATTTTACGACAGAACTTATATCTCCTGCTGAAATTATTCGTTATTTTAACTCCCTGGAACTATGTTGTGTGTTTAATTTGTCTGTTTCATCCGAACTGTTATTTGTCACATCTCTTGTTTTCTTTCACACCAATGCTAAATTGATCCGCGAAGGCGTCAATAGTCTCTTTATTGGCTGGCCGAAGAAACTTTGGGTTGTACCTGATTAGTCGGACCAACTCTATCGTAACTCACTTGTGTTCCAATCATCTCCTTCACACGTCAACAGTTTAAACACTAAATTAGATTTACTCACGTCTCAAGTTTTGTGGTAATAAATTTACGTACGCTTATATTTATGCTTCTGACATTTTCACAATATCGCGACAAAGAAAGGAAACAAAAGAAAAACACAATCGGTCGTGTTCAGATCGGTTGATTAAAAAGTTTCAAATTAAAAAACATTGATTTTTGTCGCTGTATTAAAGAAGAATGAAGACAAAGTCATTTAGTGTAAATGTTTGTGTCGGCATGTTTTTAAAAAAAAGCTTAAATGTGATTACGACTTTGATGTAATAGAGACGACCAAATGAATTGACGAAAAATGGTTGAAGTTTTTAAATTTGTTTTGTGTTTAAGTAGTCAACCCTAGGGGAGGGGGGTGGGGGATTGACAGGGTTGTCACTTTTTCAGTTGTTTTTTTTGTCTAGTGGAAGTTTTTATACATGTAGCTTTTTAAATGTTGAATAGGAATTGGACTATATTTAACTATCTCAATGTTGTGTTTTACAAAAGATTTGAAACATAAATGGGATTCAGCGGCTTAGCTAAAGTTTATGTCCACCATAAATGGGATGAAGTCACTAAAAGTTCCTTGAAATGCCCCTGCCCACCCCCCACCATCCATTCCCGGAAAACAAAACACTAAGCACATTAATCATACATAAGCGATCTTGTATAAGTATAATGCTTTGAAAATTTCATAATATTCAGCATTCTCCCCAGACAATATAAATCAGCAAGTATGACCTTTTATGGTACCGTATTGGATAAAATCTTTCCATTGGCCTGTTTTTAATCTGATTGAATCGAAGCCGGTAGATTATCTAGCGTCAATATTATTATTTTGTTTTCTTAATTAAATCATCAATTTGAGTTCATTTAACTGTGGATCAAAAATTAGATATTGTCAGAAAAATTGAGAATCGGGAACGATCAACTCCAAATATTGTAATTATTATGAAACAAAATAACGTCTGGACAGCTTATTTTACAATTTGACGACCTTCGACAGACAATTAATACTATGCTGACTATGCCCTCCAGTTGCTGTTGACTATAGAACATTGATTGAAACACATATAAAAGTCTATAATTATTGGTGTATTTATACAAGCTGGTGGCATGGTTTCAATATTGTCTACGATATCACCCTAGGTGGAAGTGGATTTTAAACTCCAGATACGAACAAAATGGTTCGATAGTTGAGATAACATGAACTGTCAAGAATTGTAAGAAGCCAAGACTATTTTTTCGTACAAATCGTGATTTAGCTGCAGGAAGCTTCCAGCATTTTGTCTTTCCCCATGGTTATGTTTGAACCTGTAATTGTACATACATATAAGTCGTAATTTACAGAGATATTGAATCAGGAATATATCTCAAGGAATCTCTGATGTACTTCATGTTCCCCTGGGGAGCTATGTTAGGCTAAGTGGGTAAGATGCTGGCTCACTAGCCTGGAGGTCGCATGTTTGCTCACAGTGTTTGACTAGAATCAGTGGTGCAGGACAAAGGGCCTGACGAGGATAGGTGTCCAGTCGTTCGAATGGGATGAAAAACCGAGGTTTCCTACACATTGGCGTGCATGTAAAAGGTCCCTAAGCAGTTGGAACACTGTCTAGTCATTAAGAGAGGATTAAAAAAAACAACATTTTCCCAGTCTGTGCAGCAAGGTAGAAGATTAAACCAAGAAAATTAAACTCCCGCAGACGTCATACATCTCCCGCTTCAATTAATTAAATTTTGAACGTACGCCCGTCTTCATTAGCCCAGTTAAGGAGCAGAATAGTAGGACATCAAATTTCATTTCATATTATTTCATTAAGAAAAGATAGGATTTCAGCTTATACCGAACATGTATTTATTAAAGATGTTGTGGAATCATTCACTGTGTTTTCAAGTACTATCGTAGACGATATTACTTTATCTTATAAACCTGCAGGCCCTTATTATTACCAGACAAGTTTTTAACCCTTTTTTTTTTGGTCGTGGAAAAACATATTAGTTTATATTGAATGAAAATTAGAAACTTGAAGTCTCTTACACCCGAGTGGCAATATTTTTAATTTGATCAAGAAACGGCAAGTCTGATATTAGATGCTTTGAAAATTTCAATTAATTTCTAGGGAAAGCCGAAAAGGCATTTTCGGTGTGATATTAGTTTGAAGAACAGAAAATTGGATAGTCAGGATAAGTGGCTAGTTTCCGTGAATCAAATGACAACATGTATATATTGAGGAAACAGACGAGACTAAAAAGATTTCAACAATAAGATATTGGAACCCTAAGTGATGAAAGAATACTTCATAAAAAAAATGAAATGAAATTGGGGTTTAACATTTTTGCACCAGCAGGACTACGATAACAGTGGGGGAATGGATAGCTGAATGGTTAGCATGGGCTAACTGGTGTGGTTTCGAATCCTGGTTGTAATTGACAAGGAGTGAGGTTGCCTGTCTAACGTTGTGGGTTTGTTCCAGTTCCTCTGGTTTTCTCCCACTACTAAAGACCGCTACGCACAATTGAATTATTGAAATAAAATTAAAACCATACTTTAGTCCCGAAATGACCTAGTTTGTGTCGAGTGGAGGTTAAACCCCATTTCTCTCTCTTTTTTTTTTTTTTGAGTAAATTTGGAAAGAAAAAATACCACAGTATGTTTGTATCTTGAGGTCTATACCATGGTATGTACTATATTGTGAGGTCCATACTAGCGTGACTCGTATCATAGTGTGAGGCTCATACCGTCATATAGCGTATCGTTACAGCCCTAGTAAAATAGGGGGTTGGGAGGGCCTGGTGGTCTAGAGTGCTGCGCTTCGACCTCTAGCTGGCCAGTCACCTCTGGGTTGCGGCTGTGGTTTTGAGCCCTAGTGTGAGCATATGCAACATGGCGATAGGGGTGCCTTCTCAACCTCGTGAATTTCCTCCGAGCACTCCAGTTTCCTCCCACTGGTAGAAATTCCTACGCACAAGCGAATTATTGAAATAGAAATTAAAAACCATACATTAGTCCCAAAATGAACTAGTTTGTGTCTAGTAGACGTTAAACCCCATCTCTCTCTCTCTCCATAGTAAAATATGCCTGGTTAGTGCAGCAAAGTGAAAGATTAAATTTCTCTCTCACAAATTCTATGTCGGACAGATTGATGACTTTAAACTGTGAATGAAAACTGTGGTGGTGCTAATATAAAGACAGTAAAAAAGTTGAGTATGGTAATAGAAAGCTTGGGGTTGCTGAGTTCTACATTCTCTCATTTATATTAAACCATAGACTGCGCTAGACACACAGTTTACAACCTTGGACTCAAATACCGTGCTAGTTAAATGCACGGTGTACAACCTTAGACTGAATACTGTGAGCACTGCGGTGTTAAATGCACATTGCTAGAGAGTAATGTCATCATGCATTGTGGGTGGATTTATAGAGTTGTAATTATTTGGTTGATAGATAAATTGAAGCATTGCACTGGATGTCACTTACGCTCGATTAAAACCAGAATCTATCTCGCACTACTTCAATTAAACTAAAACGGAACATTCCACATATAAATTGAGCAACCTGGGGTTTACTCATGCAGCTCTAAAGTTTTTGTATCCACATGTATTTAAAAACAATGTCATATCTCTCTCTCTCTCTCTCTCTCTCTCTCTCTCTCTCTCTCTCTCATACACACTATTATTGATTGATTATGATATTTGCATCAGGAAATTCATCAATGTGTGGGTTTTCTTCATCTTGAGATGAGATCAGTAATATCTAATGTTTTTTTTATTTACTCCAATTATCAGTCTGTATAGATTATGTTTGATGAGTAGAACTCCTGTAATTCGGGTGAATGGTATGTCCGGCTCATGTGCAGTTGGAATTTGATATATAAGAGAGACCATAGTCCTGGCAAAATATTCCTCATAGCATACCTCTATGGTATATGTCCTTCTTCATTAAGATGTTACACCACATATCATTTCATCTATATATAATTTTATATCAGGCCCGGCAGAGTAGGGGGGGGCTAGACTGGGCTTTAGCACCCCCCCCCCCAATACTTTGGATGCAAGTACTCTTTTCTTCAGATTATTGCGTCCCCTGGACCCTTGCCTACAGGGACTTAGGATGGAAGCCCCCCCTCCCCCCAATCAAGGATTGCTTCTGCCAGCCCTGTATATAAACTATACATTTAGAGTTATTGCCCTTTGTTACAAAATCTTGATGGCATCTTAGAGACTTTTAATTATGAAATGTGTATGTGGTGTTTTCCTAGTGGCTGCTAGTGGGGCACTATTTACACTTGCATTAAAAATTGACTCGTGGGAGCTTATCAGAGTGTTGTAGATTTACTTAGATTAATAAAAAATGTCTTCTTTTTTTTCTAGCATCCACCCTGCCCTCGTCACCCCTGTATGTATTGGTACATGTAGATAATTTATTTAATAAAATAGAAAAAATGCTGAGATCAGCTATAACAGATCAACCAACTAATACTACAATCTTATATCAGGTACGCTACTTTTATTTTATCTTTTTCTCTGGTGGGGTGGATGGGGGCAAATGTTTTAACCCCTCAATTTATAAGGGTTGTCATTGAATCAAGTGCCATGGTTTCAATTCCCCACAGGTCCTCCGAATTCCCCCCATGAGAATTATTGAAGTTAAATTTGTTGAATTGTGTACAGTTCGAATAAAAAGGGGAGGGAGAGCCTTCAAAACATTTGAATGGAACTTCCCATCTAAACAAATATATATATGCTCTTCCTTCCCCGACCCTTCATACTAAACAACTGACAAGGGGTAAACCGAATAATTTAAAAAAAAAACCATTCTTGGCCAACAACGAGACTGAACCTGGGACCTCCTTTATATTAAACCAGCACTTGCATGGTTTTGATTCCATGTTGTACGTGACAAGGAGTAGGGTCATCTGTTCAACCTCGTGGGTTTTCTCCATTTTCCTCCCACTGTTAAAGACCCCTATCCGCAAGCACATTATTGAAATAAAATTGAACCATATGTTAGATTGTTAGTCCCCAAATTAACTAGTTGGTGTTGAGTCGGGGTTAAACCCCAATTCTCTCTCTCGCTATGCTCCAGGAAGAACTTTACAATTATTATATGGAATGATATCTATTTCTTGTATGTTAAATGTATCATGACTCCATATATCATATTAAACTTTTCTTGATTCACATTTTGTTTTCCTGTAGTTCTGGAATCATCTACCACTCATCGTAAACTTTTTGTACCAAGTTCAAACCATGAAGAACCATCCTGAGGCCATTTTTCTATCCCGATTATCTCTTCACTGGAATTGGCTGTACAATAAATTGTTGAAACCGCTGATAATGGCTGGTACTAGCAGGTAATCAAACACAATTCTCGTCATCAATTATCTCTAATAGATCGTCGTCCAACAATAGTTAAGATGATTATTCTCTTGTAGGAACAGCGAAATCTAATTACTGGTTGGGAATTGTTTTCTTTTCGTGTGCAAATCATGCTTCAGCAAAATATGAAGAATCTCTAAAATAGTATTGAAAAAATGGAGTAATTTTATTTCCCTTTTTCGACCATTTTCGAGAATTGAGTAAATTGAATTGAAGTTGATCAATTTCGTCCTAATGAAGAATACTGAAGAGTTCTTATTTGTTAATAGAGAACCCACTTGCCTGGGCAAGGGGAAGGTTCATGATTTTAAGTAGATTACTGTAATTTTTCTTAAAAAATTAAAGAAAGTTTACTTTTATAGAAAGACCTTGTCACTGAGTTCATAAACAGTTTCTTTCCTAACTACATGTGAGGGGTTGGGTTGCCCTTGTCACTGAGGTTATAAGCGGTCTCTTTCCTAACTACATGCGAGGGGTTGGGTTGCCGGCTGCCTGAATGGTTAACGTCTTGTCATTGAATCAAGTGGCGTGGTTTTGATTTCCAGTCTGCTTGTACGCAGTGAGGATTAGGGTTGCCTGTCCAACCTCATGGGTTTTCTATGGGTCCCACTGTTAAAAACCTACGGCTAGCAAATTATTGAAATAAAATTGAACCATATGTTAGTCCTGAAATGATCTAGTTTTTTAGCAAGTGAACATCAAACCCTCTTTCTGTCTCTCTCTCCCAGATCCTACAAAAAAACAGACGTTACATTTTCAACCTATCCACAGTTTGAGCAGTTTTTCTCCAGTTTAGCCTACATCAGTTTTTCTTCAGTTAATGACTTCCGTTTAAAATATATTTATTTACAAGCACTAAGGAAATAGTACCTCGTTTTCATCTTAGTGCCGGACATGTATTAATAATATCAACAAAAATAACAAATCAGTGTCTGACAAAATGACAGACACCAGAGGTTTTGTGCTTGACAAAGCCTGAATCTGTGTCTGACATTGTCAGTGACAGGTGCCTTATTTCCAGGCTTGTATTATGTATTGAAATTAACATGTATGTATATATCCAGAAATATTAGCACAAACGTAATGCTGCACGACTTTGTATGCCGAAACAAACTGATTTCAACACTGCTTTAACAACATTTAAATTACATTTCGTCCGTCTTGGGACTATTCATAAATAATGTTATTCATATATGTTTAAATTGTTTCAGTGTTCCAAGTGTACTTAACTCTATATTAAACCAGTTACAACAGATACTAGGACAAGACAACATGGCCGCCAAACAATTCATCAAATACCTATCATCGTTCGGTCATCCTAAACCATTCAAGACAGAATCTGAGTCAGACATCCACAGCGATATTAGATATTGTGTTGATGCACTGAATGTGTACACACGTGGAAATGATAAACGGATAAAAACAAAAGTAGCTGCGATGGTTGCCGATGGCGTTCATCTACGTAAACAGTTGACCTCTGTTTTCGAGGCTTTGATTTTAAAAGAAGAAAATTATGGTAAATTTTGTAGTTAAAGACCAACCACATTATTTTCAAAATCATAAAATAAACAAACGTATTTAAGTAAATAAACGCTGATTCTCATACACGCATCAAAAAAAATGGAGGTTATTGTCCTACTTTTCTGCACCAACTGGGCTAATGAAGGACAATCACGATTCAGCGTGCTATGAGGGAAATTTTGCCCAAACGAGGCACTACAGTCTCCTCTTATTTTAAATCTGTAAAGGGTTTTTCTCTGCGATATCACTTCCGTGGAAGCAGACGTTAAATAAAGCTATTTCACACACACTTTTCAGGCAAGTTATTGTGCACACTAGACTAGAATTTTAAATCTGTAGAGGGTTCTTCTCTGTGAAATCACTTCCGTGGAAGCTGATGTTAAATAAAGCTATTTCACACACACTTTTCAGGCATGTTATTGTGTACACTAGACTATAATTAGCACTATGTATCATGAGTCATCTACTCACAGTTCATATATTAAAGCCCCAATAACACTCTTGTTGTAACTGAATAATATGCCCCAATCTTTATTCTGGTCAACAATTTGTACTATTTTACAATATTCCAATTGATGGATGATACAAACTTCATCTTAACACACCGAATTTCAAAAATTAGAAAAATTCAACTACATGGTTTGAAAAGCTTTACGTAAACACTTTCAAATGCAAAATGGATTTAAACATATTTTCGAACCCTCTGGACAAGTAAAATAGGACGTAATGGTTAATTTACACAACAATTAGGACACTTAGTTAGAATAATACTATTTTTTTCGGGATCTGTCAAGCCAGCAAGAGTGTTATTGTCCCTTTACTAGCAAGACGCTGAATTCATGTATCGAAATTCTTTTTTTTTTTTCTTTTTTTGTAACCTGTCACTTTTAATTGTCTATGTCAGACATTATCCATACACAAACACCCTGAAATTGTTTTTTCATCCTTATTTTGATCCACATCAATATCTTGATACGAAACCATTTTATATCTTCGACATCGGAAGAACTAAATATATCAATTATTCATTACCCATCCTGTTGTTTTCTTGATAAATATTGACCTGGTTATGAGTCTTGATATGAATGGTATCATAGCACCTGGATTGCAATACGTATCGTATTGTGACTGCCGAGACAATACCCAGCACTACACTAGACCTCGCAAAATGATGGAAATATTGTGTCGACATTTAGCATTTGCATTTCTATGATTATAGAAATTAATTTGGTGCAGAAAAGAAAGACGTTAATTCCATTTCATTTGTAAATCCTGTTCATTTTAAAATGTGGGGGAGGGATGCGTGCTGTATCATAAAGCCTGTCATTAAGTCAACTGGCGTGGTTTCAAATCCCAGATTGTACGTGATAAGGTGTAGGCTCGCCTGTCCAACCTTGTGGGTTTTCTCTGGGTCCTCCTGTTTCCGCCCACTGATAAAGACAGCTACACGTAAGCATATTATTGAAATAAAATTAAACCATATGTTAGTCCCGAAATGACCTAGTTTGTGTCAAGTGGACGTTAAACCCCATTTCCCTCTTTATCGTTCTTTTAATTTCAAAATTGCTCTTAAGAATTATGTTCTTATTTTCTGTATCTCTTATAGAAACTGTTAAAGATAGGATACAAAGTTTACGAGTGGCACTGATACAGAAAGGAATATTAGAAGAACAGTTTGAAGCCATGGAAACGGATGAACCTAAACCTTCCACGGTTGTTAGAGGAGGACAGACGATGAAACAGTCTGTAGAGTTATGGCCCTTGTTTGAACATACCAGTATTCTGTGTGAATATTTGGCCTTCACAAGGAAAGATAACTCTGTGTCTCTACGAAATTTAACCGATTTTATGCTGAGATATACACCATCGTCTATTGTTCATCTACTACAGCAACAATTACCAGAGGTAAGTAACAGACAAATACATGAACACAAATTTATGGATAACAATCGCAAGCAACGATTCAACAAATGTCAGAGGGGGTTGGATGGTCAACAAATATCAGGGGGGGGGGGAGGATGGCCGAATGGTTATCATAAAACTTAGTCATTGAGTCAGCTGCTGTGTTTTCAAATCCCTGGTTTTGTGTGGCAAAGAGTAGGGACGCATCTCAAACCTTGTGGGTTTTCTCTGTGTCCTCTGGTTTCCTCTCGCCACTACTCCTGAAATGACCTAGTTTGTGTCGAGTGGACCTTAAACCTCATTTCTCTCTCTCAACAAGTATCCTCTTGTTGATATCAAGCACAGGGTAAACGATTATGTGATACAATATTAGCAGTAAGGATCTCACAGACTATCAGATATTCTTGTCTTTGTGGCTTTTTTAATTTTACGATAATATGATCCCAAAATCACAGGTTTTGGTATCAAATTATAATTTACACCGTGCTTGATAACGACAAGAGGACACTTGTTGAAGCGTTTAAAAATGCTTACTCCATAGTTTTTATACGCCCACATTTTCATGTGGACGTATTATGTCGTCGCCCCTGTCCGTCCGTCCGTCTGGACGTCCGTCCGTCCACAATTGTTTGTGGACTCTCTACAGGTCACAATTCTTGACGAAACTTGAAATATAGGTTTATCCCCAAAAGATCTCGGCTGCTTTCGATATTGGCATGTATCGGATCAAAACTTCATGGATTATGGCCCCTGACTGTACGAAAAATCACATTTTTAGCTTGTGGACCCTATATAGGTCACAATTTTGAACCGATTTTGATGAAACTTTACATGCATGTTTATAACCCAAAGATCTTGGTTCCTTTCGATATTTGCACCTATCAGAACGTAAATTCCTGAATTATGGCCCCTGATTGTCCGAAAATTCACCTATTTTAGCTCGTGGTACCTCTGGAGGTTACAATTATTATCCGATTTGAAAAACCGTTCGATTATATCACCGTTACACCCTAAGGAAGGTTGAGTTCAAATTTCGGTAAAATCGGACCAAAATTACCATACAAAATGGCCGCCGTTCGTACGCAAATACTGTTAAAAAATGGTATATCAAGGTTGTGGACCCTGTAGAGATCACAATTTTAATTCGATTTTGATGAAACTTGAAATGCATGGTTATAACCCAAAGATCTTGGTTCCTTTCGATATTTGCGCATATCGGATCGTAACTTCCTGAATTATGGCCCCTGATTATACGCAAAATTGTCTTGGTTTAGCCTGTGGTCCCTCTGGAGGTTACAATAATTATCCGATTTAAAAAATCGTTTGATTATATCACAGTTACACCCTAAGGAAGGTTTAGTTTGAATTTCAGAAAAATGGGACCAAAATTGCCATACAAAATGGCCGCCATTCGTACGCAAATACTGTTAAAAATTGGTATATCAAGGTTGTGGATCCTGTAGAGGTCAAAATTTTAATTTGATTTTGCTGAAACTTGAAATGCACTTTTATAACCCAAAGATCTTGGTTCCTTTCGATATTTGCGCATATCGGATCGTAACTTCCTGAATTAGGGCCCCTGATTATACGCAAAATCGTCTTTGTTTAGCTTGTGGTCCCTCTGGAGGTCACAATTATTATCTGATTTTAAAAATCGTTTGATTATATCACCGTTACACCCTAAGGAATGTTGAGATCAAATTTCGGGAAAATTCGGAACGAAATTGCCATACAAAATGGCTGCCGTTTGTTCCTTTCGTTATTTTCACATATCAGATTATAACTTTCTGAAATATGGCCCCTGATTGTCCGAAAAATCGCCTATGGTCCCTCTGGAGGTCACGATTATTATCCGATTTAAAATCTTGACTCTATCACCGTTACACCATACAGAAGGTTGAGTTTGAATTTCAGGGAAATCGGACCATAATTGCCAGACAAAATGGCCACCATTTGTACGCTAATAGTGTTAAAATATAGTATATCAAGGTTGTGGACCCAGTATAGGTCACAATTTTAATTCGATTTTGATGAAACTTGAAATGCATGTTTATAACCTAAAGATCTTGATTCTTTTCGATATTTGCGCATATCAAATTGTAATTTAATGAATTATAGCCTTTGATTGTAGGAAAAATCACTTTCGATTTTGCTTGTTCTCTAACCATCTCTCGAAAATGTGGGCGTATCCTGCCTGGCAGTGCCAGCTTACTATCTTTATATCATAGTATCGTTTACCCCGTGCTTGATAACTTGTTGAAACGTTACACTATTAAAGTTGCTAGTGATTGTTATCCATAAAGTTGTGTTTTGTATTTTCAATGTTAGTCCTTTCAATAAAAGCCTTATAAACAAATAAATATGTTAAAATCATAGATAAACACATATGTATGAATTTTAGATAATAATGGAATATGTAATAAAACAAAATTCTTGCATTCATTACTATCAACATCTAGAAGACCTTTCTTGTAAGGGGGGGTTGGGATGGCCTAGTGGTCTAGAGTGCCAAGCTTCGACCTCTAGCTGGCCGGTTACCTCTGGCTTGCAGCTGTGGTTTCGAGCCCTGGTGTTAGCGTATGTGACAGGGAGATAGGGACGTCTTCTCAACCTCGTGGGTTTCCTTCAGGCACTCCGGTTTCCTCCAACTGCTAAAGACCCCTACGCGCAACTGAATTATTGAAATAAAAATTGAAAACATGTGTTAGTCCCAAAATGACCTAGTTTGTGTCTAGTGGACGTTAAACCCCATTTCTCTCTCTCCCCCTCTTTTGTAATTGTAATAATATTTGACATCCAACAGAATGTGTTGTATGTAATGATATTTGACACCCTATAATGTCCTATAATCAGAATGAGTTATAATGTAATAATGTAATATTTGACAGGTAACATAATGTGTTATAATGTAATAATGTAATAATGTAATATTTTACTTCCAACAGAATGTGTTATATGACGAAATGTGTGGTGTTATAATGAGTAGAATGTGGCACAGTGCTGCCACCTGTAATTACGACACATGGTTAAACTGGAATCGGCCGTTTCAAACAGAAGAGGAACTGGTCACAGATCGTCGTAGAGTAAGTCTTGATTTCTGTTTTAATGAATTATTTAATACTTTAACACGTTGACTGCCTGCTACAAGTTTCCTCGTAGTAAACATTATTGACTTGGTATATTAATAAAATTCCTCAACAATGGTGATGCACCGTATTATATGATGCGGCACTGAAAAAGAACATCTGCACTATGAGTCGTATGCTGGCATTTAAGTTAATACCGGTATGGTCGACATATGTATGTGTTGCACACTTCAATATAGGGTTGGCAGCTAACATGTTAAAGCATTGCTTCCAAATGATAGAATTGAACCAAAAATATCTTGTGTTTATAACTTAAATGATGTAGTAAAGTGATGTATCAATATTCGATGGAATATGCCAGTTTGTGCCCTGTCCAAACTTTAAGCATATTATATATATTATAATGTGTTGCCCAAACTGGCTATAATAAATATAGATACCTAGATATATATAAGATTGTTAACAGATTATATTTGTTACCAACAATAGAGTTATTACAACACCCAGATAAGTTACCAAATTAGTCGTGTTCCTGAAGCAACAACTGCCAGTTTTACAACATCTGGACCTTGCTGGAATACTTAACAATTCCTGAACTTATAGCTACATATATCTGCAGACATGTGAACAGTAGCAACCAATCAGAGATTGTGACATAGCAACCTCAAGGGAAACCTTGACATTTAACAAACCTTGAACTTATTAACCATGATTATCACAGGTAGACATTTTAGCGGGAAAACAAGAGACTTGGTGCTCACAATGATCGAAGAATCTGATAGGCTCACTAGCTATGTGGATACCCAATCAAAATTAGTGCCAAAATATGCAGGCCTTTGTTTGTAGTTCTATTGAAGATGGGGGAGATGCTCTTAGAGAATGAATTTTAAGATGGCAACAATGATGTTGTGCTGGGTTCCTGGTGCGTATAGTATGCTTGTTAAAAAGGACATACATTTATCATTTGTAAAAGAAATTATGTTTTAAGATTATAAAGCCTGTCATTGAGTCAACTGGCGTAGTTTCGAATCCACGGTTGTATGTGATAAGGAACAGGGTAGCCTTACCATGTTAGTCCCAAAATGACCTATGTGTCCCAAAATGACCTTTGTGTCAAATTGACGTTAAACCCCATTTCTCTCTCTCTCTCGCTGGGTTCCTGGGCAATATAGTATGCTCTTTAAACAGGACATTTGTAAAAGAAATTATGTTGTTTTTCTAAGATTATTTACCAAGAATTGTTTTGTTTACAGGGTCCTGGTAATCTACATCTACTACCACTGTCTTACCCTCTATTTACAATATTATCATCTAAACATAACAATCCTAGAGAAGCTAGTTATCTACCCTTACATGTACCACTAGGTGGCGTTAATCATCAACTTGATAAATTATCACAAATAACCTCCCATCTGTGGTCAACAAACTGTGCTTTATCTTCACCAAGATTTGATATAAGGTGAGTGTAGTAGTGTAGACTGTGATTCGCCTGGTATTCGATTTAGTTTGATGTGGCGGAAAATATTAGCAAGATCGCATCGTTTTTCAATCAGGTTAGATTCGTGAAAATTTGTCTACTTGACTCTTGACTATATCTGTTGATTGTCTTCCTTATCCACAACATACTCACGTATTTCGTGTATCTGGTCAGAATTCTTTGAAAATCTCACCCAAATTTTTAGTGTGTAAGGAAAGAACAGTGTCTAGTGATTAGGATGGGACATGTATGTAAAAAATCCTTGACAGTTGGAATTCGAAATAAGAGTTGGCCTTAGTACCAATGTCAAGGCAAAATTTCCCTTGTCATTAATTGGTGTAGAAAAGTAGGACATTAAACCCCCATTTCGTTTCTGGAAAATATTGCTTAAAACCGACAAATCCGGCAAAAGTAGACTTGTAGAATCGTGTCGTCATTTATGAAGGTAGTTCGAAACATTTGAAGCCAACTGTTGAGAACTACTATATATAAAATATTTCATGTGTTTATTTTCCAGATATATAGAATGCCAACATTTAATTTCATCTTTCTTGAAAATGTTGGCGTCTTTTGGCTCGTTACTGGAACCTGATCAACAACAACAGTGGCATGATGTCATGGTGGAGGTGTTGTCAAGGAAACAAGAACAACAGTTAACATGTGAAGACATACGTCTGATTCAGTCGCTGTTTCAGGAAGTTGGACCGTCTGTAGACCATCCAGCTGTCTCGCTAATCTCACGATGTTTCGAGATTATTATGGAACCAGGAGTCGTGGAATCGTCATGTCTAAATATGGAGATTATTGGCGTTGGTTTAGCGTATGTGGGACTGGCCAGTGTTTATTTATTGGCGCCAGTTGGACCAGTTGATCCAGTAGAGAAACAGGCCATTAAACTCAACAACTATCAAAATCGGGTAAGTAACGTCTAAAGATATTTTTTGGGGGGGAGGGGTAACGTAGTGGCTCAGTGGGTATGGCGCTGACTTACTGACTGAGTGATATTTCACTGTAACCTTGTGTTTTTTAGCGTTAATTTCTTTCACGTTCGTTCAATATCAAATCTGTTTGAAAATTCATTAAAATCGCCAAAATCATCAGTTTTGTACTTGTGTCCAGTTTCAAGCTGACCATTCAATTTTGATAATGAAATTTAAATTTACATGTGTTTAGTTTCCCAACCATTTATACAGAGCTTTCAATAAATACCAAAGAATTAGTTTTAGTTATTTGTGTGTGTAAAGAAAGGGTTGGGTGAAAATTAAAATCTTCTACTCATCTTTTTGGATATCAAAAAAAAATGTTGATGAGTGTCCATAAAGTAAAAAAACCAATTCGACAGAACCATGTTCTTTTTACATTATCGACTGTGTTGATATTATTTTTTGATATCCAGAAAGACTAGTAGAAGATTCTCTTTTTATATATTTTGTTTTTTATAGTTGAATGAAGTAGAACTTGAGATCCAGGTATTCGAGATGCACCTGAAGTTAAAGACTGGACAAACCATCGCTGATATAGAAGACAACAATCGTCACATACGACTGCGATATTTACTGGAGAGAAGAACACAACTTATAGATGATATGGAAATACTACAAGAACAACAGGCCTACAGACCAAACCCAATACAGGTACAATTATCTCTTCGTTTGATACAAAATGGCACTAGAAACGAGTAGAATTATCTCTGGGTTTAATACAAAAATTTGAACATAAAACTGAAAGGGAGTTTTATGGCATATCGGCTTCAACCAAACTCATGCTAAATTTTAAGATGGGTTCAATGATATCACCAAATAAAAAAAAATGATATGAATATAAAAACAAATATCACAGGACTGGTGAAATTAAAAATAAATAGAACCATGCATATAAATATTAAAAACAGAAATGGGTCTCCCAGTACATCCACACACAAATGTTCACTCATGTTGATGATTTTACACCCTTCTTATATATTATCCTTATTTTTAGGAATATACAGTGAGTTCAATCCCAGTGTTGACCAAGTAACATCTTAAGAATTGTCCAGTCTGGTTTTTAGCTCTCAAGAGCTGGCCAGGGCATTGATCAGTCTGAATTTGTTCCCTCAAATGTGAACATGTTTACTCCTCGAACCCCCATTTTGAGGCCTGGCAAGAAGCTGATTAATCCAGATCAGAGAAAAAGTGTCGAGTCATTTTTATGGGATATAAAAAAATTATTAGCAATTTTCCAGCTCTTCAATATTTTTCCATTTCTATTTACTTACAGTTTCAGAGTTTAATCCACGATATAAAAGCTTTCTTAGAGAGTGTTGGATCTATTGACAGAGTTACCTCCCTTCTCAGTAAATTAAAATCGGCCAACCAGCTGTTATTTGAGAAGAGAAGTGATATGGTTGCCATAACGACCAGTTTACGAGAAGAAGAGGCATGGCAACTAACGCTACATAGTTTTCTGGACGGATTAGACAAAGAGTATTGGTTTTATCCAGATTTGATCAAACCTTTCATGACAGCCGTTCAACAAGTAGGTACTTTAAAAAATCTTGTGGACGCTCTAGAGGCTAAAGTTAATATCCGATTGACTTTAAATTTATACACAGTGTTTAAGGTCATGAGACAAAGAAGCCTGTTGATTTCTGATAATTACTGCCAGAGTTATGGCCCTTGATCACTTCAAAAATCTTGTAGACGCTCTAGAGGCTAAAGTTAATATCCGATTGACTTTATAAATTTATACACAGTGTTTAAGGTCATGAGACGAAGAGGGCTATTGATTTCCGATGATTACTGCCATAGTTATGGCCCTTGATCACTTCAAAAAATCTTGTGGACACTGTATACTATAAAAGCTAAAGTATACATCCGGTTCACGTTAGATTGATACACAGAGTTTACATTGATTTGGGTAGGTAAAGGCTGCTGCTGCATTTGTTACAAATCATTGATTTATGCATGTGAAAGAGGTTGATGATGGGCGAAAGCTATTGTAGCTATATTCCTTTATGGCGGAGAGAAAGAGAGATAGGTTTAAGTATTCACTGAACACAAACTACGTCATATTGAGACTAACATAGGGTATTATTTTATTGCAATAATTTGCTTGTGTGTAGTGGTCTTTAGCAGTAGCGTGTGTGCCTTGCACCATAATCTGTCAATGGGTCAACTGGCATGGTTTTGAGTCAACTGGCATGGTTTTGAGTCAACTGGCATGGTTTTGAGTCAACTGGCATGATTTTCATTCCCCAGTTGTATGTGAAAAGGAGTAGATTTGCCTGTCCAACCTTGTGGGATTTATCTGGATGTTCCGGTTTCCTCCCACTGCTAAAAGACCCCTACGCACAAGCGAATTTTTGAAATAAAAGTGAACCATAGTTTACTTCCGAAATGACTTAGTTTGTGTCAATGCAATGTAATGAAAGGGGTAAAAACAATTCCAATTTATAACTGAAATGGATGTAGTAAGTGATGTCCAATCTTTGTTGAATGTAACAATATTAGATGAAATATGCCAGTTTGTGCCCTGTCCAAACATTAAGCATATTATATAAATTATAATGTGTTGCCCAAACTGGCTATAATAAATAAATATAGATACCTCCGTTGTAAGATTGTTAACAGATTATATTTGTTTTCAACAATAGAGTTATTACAACATCCAGATAAGTTACTTAGCTTGTGGAAGGGGTCAGTCATGTTCCTGAAGCAACGACTGCAAGTTTTACAACATCTGAAAGTTGCTGGATTACTTTAAAATTTCCAAAATTACAGCTACGTTATCAATAGAAATGTAGCGTTCAATCGAAATATACAGGGTATTAAGTAAAGGCCTTGATAAAATATACGTAGTTAAAGCGAGCTCAAGTCTTCTATTGAAGATAGGGGTCAGTAGGAATTTGTATCAAGCCTTCTATTAAAGATGGGGGGTCAGTAAGAATTTGTATCGAGCTCGGAAGGCCCATGCTAAGCTGGTAATATGCCCACTCAAGATAGAAAATGTAGGCCCCCATTTCAAATTGACTATTAAGTATTTTTTTAATAATTCAGGTATGGATATATACATGTTGTAAAGGATTTCTCTTTACAATTTAAATTACAATAATACCCGATTCAACATTCAGTTCTTTGTGCTGTTATATTATAGAATAGTTTTGTACTTTAACCAACATTTTCTATCTTTATAGATGAGATTAGGCATCAGTATACTGGCTCAAAAAGTTGAAATGGAACAAAAACAATCGGCACTACCAAAGGTAAGTATCAGGAAACTCTGTAACTATTTTCAAATCTTGGCAAATCAATAATTATTATTTTACTGATTGTTAGTCCCAAATGACCCTCAATTTTCAGCAGGTGTTTGGTTCGCCTAGTGGTATATAGCATGTACGCTTTAGGTTGTAAGGTCTGTCATTGAGTCGAAGTGATATGGTTTCGATTCCCTGCTTGTTTGTAATTTGTGAGTGTCTGACTGCATGGGTTCTCTCCAGATCCCCCCTGTTTCCTCCAACTACAAAATACCCTACATGCAAACGAATTATTGAAATAAAAATATCCCAGATGTTAGTCCCAAAATGACCTAGTTTGTTTTGAGTGGATGTCAAACCTTATTTCTCGCTCTCTCTCAAATTTCAGCAAAAATATGGTCAGACATTAGAAGAAGTTGTTTTAGTTTTAAGTCAGTTTCCTACGATGAGTGGAAGTTACGAGACGTTTCATGATTTAACGAAGTGTTTGATTTATGATACGACCAGTGAGTTGGTCAACAACAGTTTAAAAACACCAGACACAGATAATAACCAAGATGTCCTCTCAAAGTAAGTCAATTTCTATGATCTTTTAGATGCACAGCAATGGGACCTCGGTTTTTGGATGGTCCAAACGACTAGACAACTGTCCTTGTCATGCCCTTCGTCCTACATCACTGAATAAGCCTCCTCTCGGATTTCAAACTTAAGTCTGTTTCTGTATGGTTGTTGAGCAGGTATTTTTGTGGAGGATGGGGGGGGCTGGCTGAGAACAGTTTCTAACAATTCGGATGGTACCCTAAACCAAGTTCCGATGTATACGTCGGGTTTGGCACTTAAAATAAGTTTGAAAGTTGGAATTACAATAAGAGTAGGCCATAGTGCCACTATCTGAGCAAAATGTCCGCCATTGTGCATGACATCACTGTATTCATTAGCCAAATAAACAGAAAAGTAAAGGGTTGGGGATGGCTGAATGGTTAGCAAGTGTGCGCTGTATCATAAGCTCTGTCATTGGTTCAACTGGCGTGGTTTCGATTCCCCTATTGTACGTGACAAGGAGTAGGGTCGCTTGTCCAACCTCATGGATTTTCTCCCACTGCTAAAAAACCCTTAGCTTAAGCAATTTATTGAAATAAAATTAGACCATGTGTTAGTCCTGAAATTACCTAGCTTGTGGCAAGAGTGGATATTAAGTCTCCATATCTCTCTCTCTTCTCTCTCTGTCTTTTTGCTTCTCTCTCTTCTCGCTTCTCTCTCTCTCTTCTCTCTCTTCTCTCTTCTCTCTCTCTCTCTCTATCTTCTCTCTCCTCTCTCTCTCTTTCCGAAAAGTAAGGCCATTTAACCCCAGTTCATTTCTTAAAATATGGTAGATGAATAGAGTAATACTGATATTATTTTATTTTCTGTGTATAATTTCAGGTTGTTAATGTGTGGCTTGTATCTCGTTAAACTTCACTGTTTTCATCGCGGAGAATTAACGGCAGACATTACTCTCACTTTATCTAATTTATTCGGAGCTTTTGTGTCTGCTTGGCAAGATCAGGAAGATAGACAGAGGAAGAAGGAAGCAGAAGATGCCAGTTTATATCGATTCCGCAGTAAAACTCACGGAGATGAACGAACAGAGGAAGAAAAAGAGGAAGCAGAATTTAAATCAAGTTTTCCTTCATTTGAAAAGGTAAGAGAAACAAGAATAATACTTTGAACTTTCCCCCCTGTGTTTGGCAGCAAATGTTTGATTGTGTGAAGGGGATTTGCAAAGCTGCGACTCAAATCCATGTAACTCTCAGTCCCTCCGTGAGTGTGGCCCTGACTCACTAACAAGTAGTTCCCATGTTTGTTAAAGATACCCTTCAGTTGGAAATGAAAATTTGGTAGCACAGCCGTCTGTGTAAAATGTCCTATGCCTGCATAAAAGTTTGCTGTTATTCAACCTAACAGCTCACTTTGTGGCATACGCCTATCAGTATATCATTTCTGTTTGACTTTAAAATATTTATATCCAGAGTTCTATTTAGTTTTATTTTTAGGAATGCTGTGATATTTGTTTCTATATGCAAAGAGTGATTTGTTTGTGATATGATTTAGCCGGTCTCGTCTTTCACAATATTTTTGGTGCAATATACTCCGGTTGGAGCTGATGTGCCATAAAACTACATTTCATTCATGATTCATTACTTGGGGGATCATATGTGGGTAAGACGCTAGCTCGCTACCCTAGAGGTCGGATGTTTGATCCCTGCATTGCCCACGTTCGTCCAGATTTTCTTGCGTGGTTTCGGATGGGACAAAAAGATGAGGTCCCGTATACACATTTGTGTGCACTTAAAAGAGCCCTTCGCAATTGGATTTCGATATAAAAGTAGGCTGTAGTGCCACTGCCCGGGTAAAATTGCCCTCATAGCACACTGTATGGTGTATACCCGTCTTTATTAGCATAGTTAAGGAGCAGAAGTAGGACGTTAAACCCCATTTCATTTCATTCAATACTTGATATATTTCACACAATATAAAAATGATATTTGTAGGAATATGCCGATTTAGTTGGACCGCAGACGTTGGAAGAAGTAGGACAACTAACGGAAGATGACGAGGATGTTACGAATCATATTGATAGTATAACGACGGAAGAGATGTATACAGTCTATAGAATTCACGATTTATTGTTTACCTCGCTAGTCTCCACCGATTGGTTAACGCCCAAACCTCACACTCCGTGTACGTCTGAGGCCTATCTTCAACCAGCCATGTTGGGTTATAGTATCGCAGCTCAAGTTGCCCAGAAATCTCTCGGTACTTTAGGTAAGCATTGATCTAGCTGTATATTCTGTCCCATCATCATTATCTCAGTCGAAGCAGAACAGCAGGGCATTAAAATTCTTTTCATTTGTATATTCTGTCCGTGTCTTGACTAAGTGCCCTCCCCCAAAATATCCCAGTGGTGATTGTCAAGCTTTTTTCATCGTCAGGCTCCTGAGTGCATTTTACAAAAAGTTATTCTCAGTTGATTCAGATTTCCTACATTAGGGGCATTCTCATCAAAAATATTGATATCATTGAAATTCATTATTCGAATACCAACAATATCATACTGAACTTTTATTCCTTGTCTCTGATCAACACCACAGACATCTATGACTTCAGATCCCTTCTAGATTATTTTACTGACCCCACTTTTGGAATACATATATACAGCTGCTACCACCGTACAGTGGACCCTCCCAAACAAAGAGTTTGACGAGTAGACGGTCATGGCAAACAGCCGTCCCCCAAAATATCCCAGTGGTGGATTTATTGATGGTTCTCAACATTTTTCACTCAGATCACATATTAAATGTTATATTTTGTATATTAAATGTTATATTTTGTATACTAATAAATGTAATATTTTGTATATTAAATGTTATATTTTGTATGCAATGTTATATTTTGTATATTAAATGTTATATTTTGTATTCAATGTTATATTTTGTATACACGTCAATGTTATATTTTGTATATTAAATGTTATATTTTGTATATTAAATGTTATATTTTGTATATTAAATGTTATATTTTGTATTCAATGTTATATTTTGTATTCAATGTTATATTTTGTATACAAGTCAATGTTATATTTTGTATATATTAAATGTTATATTTTGTATATATTAAATGTTATATTTTGTATACAATGTTATAGTTTGTATACAATGTTATATTTTGTATATTAAATGTTATATTTTGTATACAATGTTATATTTTGTATACAATGTTATATTTTGTATACAATGTTATATTTTGTATACAATTCAATGTTATATTTTAGGTCGAGATGTTGATCTGGGTGTTGTCGGAGGTCATCTTTTAATAAGCGGGGTCGTCCAACAGACTGTATTATCCAGTCTTAACTCAACAGGCACTACACAGGTACAATTTACTTCATCTATTATATTATTACAAATTTTGATATGTTATCAAATAGGAGCCACAACTAAAATCATCTAATTTGTACTTCTGTCCAGTGTAAAAGCTGACTATTAAATTTTGATGAAGAGTGTCCAATTTACAAGTATGTAATTTCTCGATCACTGTTAAAGAATAAACAACCCAATTGATTATTGATGTATAATGATTAATTTTTGAACAGTGAGAAATTAAACGCTTGTAAATTTGACATACACTCACAATCAAATTGAATGGTCGACTTTAAACTGGACAAAAGTACAATGAAGATGATTTGTACGAATTTTTAAAAAGATATTTCATATTTAAAGATTGTGAAAGAAATGAGCGCTAGATACACAAGATTAAATGATACCTACTTTCCATATATATACATATTTGCTTTACTTTTATTGGAAATATCATAAAGCCTGTCATTGAGTCAACTAGCGTGGTTTTGAATCCCCGATTGTAACTGACAAGGAGTAGGGTTGCCTGTCTAACCTTGTGGGTTTTCTTCCGGTCCTCCGGTTTCCTCCCACTGCTAAAGACCCCTACGCGCAAGTGAATTATCAAAAAAAAAGTTAAACCATATGTAAGTCTCGAAATGACCTAGTTTGTGTCGAGTGGACGTTAAACCCCATTTCTCTCTCTTTCTTTACTGGAAATAACTACCCTTTAAATTTGTTCATTGGAATCCATCTTTAAATTCTTTTTTTTATTTTAGGATGAGAATTTATGTTTAAAACCGTCTGAGTTTTACGACGTGTATTACGATTCTAACGTTGCTGAAGTCAGCCAGTGTAAAGGTGTTTTAGATCGATTTATCGTCAGATTAGAAGAATTACTCGCAGAATTCCCAGAACATCCGACATTGTTACAGGTAATAATAATTATTAACAGGGGGGTTGGGATGGCCTAGTGGTCTAGAGTGCCGCACTTCGACCTCTAGCTGGCCGGCCACCTCTGGCTTGCGGCTGTGGTTTCCAGCCATGGTGTGAGCGTATGTGGCATGGAGATAGGGGTGCCTTCTTAACCTCGTGGGTTTCCTCTGGGCACTCCGGTTTTCTCCCACTGCTAAAGACCCCTACGTACAAGCAAATTATTGAACTAAATTAAAACCATATGTTGGTCCAGAAATGACCTAGTTGTGTTGAGTGGACATTAAACCCCATTTCTCTATCTCTCTATTATTAACATATCTAAAAAGGATGAAAGGTCAGGTGTTCGATCCCTGCAATCGGCCGAGAATGTTCATCCAGATTTTCCGGCGTGGTTTCCCCTTATCAGTGATGCAGGAAGGAGGGCCTGACAAGGACAGCTGTTTAGTCTTTTGGGCGGGATGAAAAACTGAGGTCCTGTGTATACATTGGCGTGCAAGTAAAAGATCTCTTGTCAGTTGGAATTCGGTATAAGAGTAAGCAGTGGTGCTGCTGCCCAGGCAAAATTTCCCTCATGGTACACTGTATGGCATATGCCAGTCTTCATGAACCCAGTTTAGAAGCAGAACAATAGTACATTAAACCCCAGTTCATTTCATTTCTATATTGGATGAGACTGAAAAACAAAGTCCTGTGTACACTATAATATTCACCTAAAAGATCCCTTGACAGTTGGAATTCAATATAAGAATAGGCCGTAGTGCCGCTGTCTGGGCAATATGTCCCTAATTGCACACTGTATGGTGTATGCCGGTCTTCATTAGCCCAGTCAGATCATAACAGTAGGACGTTAAACCCCATTGTATTTAATAGGGAGAGGGGTTTAATATAGGCTATGCCTGTTCCCCAATCCCTATTCAGATACAAATCTGAATAAAAATATTGCTTATAAAAAAAATTGTATTTCATATTTTTAAACTGTGTATAAACTTATGTTGTATATAACAGTAAGACGTTAAACCTCTTTTTATTTTCTATTTTTAAACTGTCTATAAACTCTTTATGTTGTATATTACAGATCGTGGCAATAATTGAGAGAATTCTGTCTTTCTCTATCACTTGTCCTATTATGAAGTTTTTAGTTGGCCTTGAACTACTGTTAGAAAAATCGAAGGTAATTATCGTAATTAACTGTATTTTATTTATGGAGTAAGGTAATTATAGCGAACGTCAGACGGGTTATATTTAACTTGAGACAGGCTAAACACTTATTTAGGCTAAACACATGGTTAATGTAAATTTGATACGAAGATTTGAAACCACAATCTACTGTACTAGTCTGGAGGCCAAATATATTAATTACTTTACCCCGACTGTAATATGTAAATAAATTGGAACAAAGCGTGTGTTTTTAGCCGATCATAGGCTCGGATTTCAGTTTCAACTTATATAGTATTGATTTAATCATGGCCCCACTGAAGCAGGATTTTTATTTATTCTGCTAATCCACCTTTTACATTTCTTAGTTCTCATATATCTAAATAAAAACCTAGTAGCAGGTTGGATGAACGAATAGTTAGCGTGTTGTGTTGTATCATAAGGTCTGTCATTGAAGTCAACTGGTGTGGTTTCAATTCCCAGGTTGTATGTGACAAGGATTAGGATCAAATGCCCAACCTAGTGTGTTTTCTCCAGTTCCCTCCCACTGCTAAAGACCCTTACATGCAAGCAAATTATTGAAATAAAATTGAACCATATGTTAGTCCCCAAATGACGGTTTGTGTCGAGTTAACGTTAAACCCCATTTCTCTCTCTCTAGGGGTTTCAGGTCAAAGTTTTAAATGAGAGAAAAAAAAAATTTTAAAATATTTTTTGAAAATATACATAAAATGCTACCCAATACTTTTTATTTCATCAAAATATTCTAATTAGATCTAAAGCTATGGAATTTTAAAATCCGAGATTGACGTCAATAATGTAATCAAACTTCTCTATACCCGTCAATGCGTAGCACGGCACCAAAATAAGTTCTTTTCAGTCATATTTAAGTGACGTCGTAAGCGGTATTTCCCCTTCAGAATCGCTAGTACTAATTTTAAAACTGAAATCCGATCGTTATTATCAGCTAAAATTTATTACAATCGTAATAATTTGAATGATAATATGTCAAATATTTATAATCTGGATGATACCTCAAGTCGAAATTTAGCAATTTTCAGTCATCAAAACAGATAAATTCCATTTTCTAGGGCTCTAATTGTCCGATTTCGAGGTATCACGTACAATACTAATCACAAAAATGTTATCTATCGTTTGATTGGTTCTATATGAAAATCCCCTGATAACTAACGATCGGATTCACCAATGAAGTGGGCTGTAGCAAAGACGTCAATGGAAATTTACCAGCCGCGTGACGTCAGAGCGGTATTTTCCCGCTAGCGTCTCCTGTAAACAAACGGTAATTTCGCTAACATTTCGATACTTTTTTAGCCTAATCTTTGCAGATATTGAGATCGATATTAAACTATTGTAATACAATTGTTAGGAATGCATTTACATCAATTAGTAATTCAGAATCGTAGATTGAAGTGGGCTATATTTCAGCTGTTGGCTGTCCCGATTTCAACCTAAAGTGACGTGACCTGAAACCCCTACTCTCTCCAAACCTAGTAATATAGGTAGATCACATTTCTTTTATTTTTATTGAATGACATTGCCATACGATTTGGGAGTCTTTGCCTAATGTGAAATCATTAATTAGCTATCAACTTTTGCTGAACAGGTTTTTGTGTATAAATTATTGGGTGTTTTTTTTTCAGGATTGGGAAGCCAATGCTGCTAAGCATGTATCTATTATGCCTAATTTTACCGAAGTGTCTGCCATGGTGGTACAGTGGAGAAAACTTGAACTTGGGTATGGAATTTTATTCATTTAGTTCTTTTGTTAGTATTGGGGATGGGTGGTCAAACATGCACTTTAGACCATAAGATTTGTCTTTGGTATGGCTTGTAAAGACAATGTGAAAGGATGCCTGCCCAACCTTGTGGGTTTTATCTAGGTCCTCTGGTTTCCTCCAATTGTTAAAAGATCCTTATGTGCATACAAATCATTGAATTAAGTCTCAAAATTACCTAGTTTGTTTGAGGTGGGGATTGAATATAATTGTTATTATGTATTGTTGTAGATGAAAATATAGAGAATAATCCCCCAGGAACAAACTAGATTCAACACTGTGTGGTTTTTAAAAAAATATAATCTTCACCAAAACGCGTTTCGGGCTTAATAGCCCTTCATCAGTTGGTAGTACGAACAATATGATCATATTGTTCGTACTACCAACTGATGAAGGGCTATTAAGCCCGAAACGCGTTTTGGTGAAGATTATATTTTTTTAAAAACCACACAGTGTTGAATCTAGTTTGTTCCTGGGGGATTATTCTCTATATTTTCATCTTACACGGACTGGTTCCCGCTCTCCCTCAGATGTATCACTGAGATCCGAACGTATTCGCACTGTCACAGGGAATCTTCCGCCCTCCTACTTTTTGAGTGTGGGGGTTTCATCGTCTTTTTGACTTGGAACCTATTGTTGTAGATGTTATAAGATCTAATGTTGGGGTGGTTTCGATTCCCTTTTTGTACGTGATAAGGAGTAAGGTCGCATGTCCAACTTGTGGGTTTTCTCTGGGTCTTGGGGTTTTCCCGAAGCAAATTATTGAAATAAAATTGAACCATATGTTTGACCCAAAATGACCTAGTTTGTGTCCGGTGGATGTGAAACCCCATTTCTCTCTCTCTGATAGAATGTTTGATATATGATTGATATTTTATTGTATTATTAAAGATGCTGGAAGAATACCATGTTATTAGAAGAACGTAAATGTGAGAAGTCCGTCAGTAAATGGTGGTTTCATCTTTATCAGTTGATAACATCGTACCTTGACCCAACACAGGTAAACATTTACACAGGATAAAAACTAATGATGGCCCTAGTAGGTGATCGCGAGGAGAAACGAACTGGGGTTCAATGTCCTACTTTTCTCAGCCAACTAAGCTATGAAGATGGGTATATACCATTCAGTGTGCTATGAGGGAGGGTGGCAGAATGGATAGTGTGTGCACGCTGTATCATATGGTCTGTCATTGAGTCAACTGGGGTGGTTTCGATTCCACGGTTGTACCTGACAAAGAATAGGGTCACCTATCCAACCTTAGTTTTTTTGTCCGGGTCCTCCGGTTTCCTTCCCCTGCTAAAGACTCCTACTTGCAAGCAAATTATTGAAAAAAATTAAACCATATGTTAACCCCGAAATGACAGTCTCGAGTGGACGTTAACCCTTCCTCTTGATGAGAGGCATGTAATTAGTAAATATATTAATAACACAGGCCTCTCATTTCACCCAAATTTATTTGTCATGACTGAAGAATCATATTGTGTACATACAAAGTTGTAATCTAGACGACTATTTGCAAGATGTGGATACTTTACAGAATTAAATACAGTGTTTGTAGTCTTTGCACTGTAATTTCTAGATGTATACAGCTTTATAGAATTGAACACTCAGTGTATTTCTACTGTATTTTTTAATCTCTGTGTTAACCTTGTCAATATGTATTGTTTACATGTATAACTGATAGTGTGTATGTCTTCTGCTTGAGAGGTGTACCCATGCGTGGGAGGAAGTGAGGACCGAGGAGTAGAGAATATGGCGGGAGTGAAGTGAGTTGGTTAGGGAAGAGAAATGAGTAACAAAAGTTGTTAAAAGAAGATATAGTTATTGGAGTTTACACTCTGTATTTCAGAAATCTGTGGACAGTGTTGAATTACTGACATCATTAAAACAGTTTTTAGAGAAATCAAATCTTGGTGAATTTAAGAGCCGTCTACAGATGATTTATGCGTTACATTGTCAAGTTTATAAAATGGATACGTCGGAAAAACAAGGTACTGTAGATTGTTCATAAGTTTATCTATGACGACTGGCCTGATGTAGCACTTATGTTTTAATGGTGAGAGAGAAATGGGGTTTTAACGTCCCCTTGAAACAAACCAGGTCATTTCGGAACTAACATAATGTTTCAATAAATTGGTTGCGAGTAGGGGTCTTAAGCAGTGGGAGGAAACAAGGGAAAACCCACAAGGTTGGACAAACGACCCTTATACTTGTACAGTGACAAGGACAACCAGAGAATCGAAACCATGGCAGTGGACTCAATGACCGACCTTATGATACAACGCACATGCGCTAACCATTCGACCATCCAATTAATCCATGTTTTAAGGGTCGGTCTTATCTGGAAATCAGAATGCAGTGTCTTAGAAAAGGTTGGGTTTTGTTTCCAGAGAATATTTGGTAAACTCTTCAAGAAACTTTGTTCACACATCAACCCTGTTAGGTGGGTTATGCTTTGTGCTAATTAGTATTTAATAATTAATTTGAATTTTTGACAATTCGAAATTTTTAGATTTAATCATTTTTTTTTGACACAAATTAAGCTTAGTTTTTGGTATACAAGGGTCTGTATTGTATTGATGTCTAAGGTTATATATATGATCTTTTAGAGGCCTTTAGAAACTGGATAGAGCAAAGAACAATTACTGATTTATTATGGTGACGTTTCGAAGAGTTTCCTCTCATAAATCAGTAATTTTTCTTCCATAAATATGTGTTATAGTTTATTGTTATATATATAATGAATATTATTTTATATTTCCAGTGGAAGTGATGAACATGTTGTGGAATTTGTATCAGTTTTATCATCAATATCTACCGAACGTAGAGGCTGAAATAACGTCGCAAAAAACACCAATACAGAAACAATTAAAGGTGGGTAACTCTAGTTGAAGAATTATATAGAGAACATTGGATTGTCAGTTCAGACAGGGCCGAAGTGAGAGAATTACGATCATTTGACACAGGTCTGATTTCTGTCGCAGTTGTGCCATTTTAGAACAAAAAATATGGTGATTGGTGAGATTATTTATTTGTTCTAGAACAATTGAATTGAGTATTCCGACATAAAAATACAAATAATCTTTCAAAAAAAAATAACATATTTAGAATGTATAATGAGTAAATGATTGTCTATTGTTTGACAATGTGCTCTGACTGCAAGGATAATCCAACTTTATACTTTCATGGTATCCATAATCAAAATATAATCATGGTTCATGGATTATTTTCATTCATTTTTATTTCAGGGTTTTGTTAAAATAGCCAGATGGAGTGATTTGAATTATTGGGCTTTAAAACAGTCGACGGAGAAAACTCATAGAATGGTTCATAAATATGCCAAGAAATACGAGGTATTTTTAATATTTTCTTTTCCATGTGAAAATTTTTTAAATCAATATTATAATAGAATGGTCAGTTAAGAGTTTTGTTAAATGCAAATAAGGGCTTTCATTTAAGTCATATTTGCTGTGCACAAAAAATTGGGGATATGCTAGAAATAGTCATTCTTTGGAAAAATGAAATGTAGGGGAGGGGGGTAATTTACGTTCTGCTCCAACTGAGCTAATGAAGACGTGCATACACCATACAGTGTGCTATGATGGAAATTTTGTCCCGACAGCAGTGCTACAGCTTACTCATATTTAAATATAAACTGTCAAGGTTCTTTTCAATGCACTCCAATGTGAACAAGGAACCTTATTTTTCCGTATCATCCGAACTATACATCTCTTGGCAAGTCCTCCAACCTACATGTACATAACTGACAAGAAGAAACCACACCTGAAAATCCTGATAAACTTTCTCGGCCATTATCGGGATCGGACACGGTTAACAAACCTACATCTTGCTCACTGACTCAACGTGGCCCCCATTTTTTGGGAAAATAAACAAAATATGTCATGAACTGACCGAATGACAAATTTATGAAATGGAAGCCCTGGTGCTAACTGAATGGATTACAACCAAGTTCTAAAAGAATTTAGTTTTGTCACAGGGGCGCCTTCTCAACCTCGTGAGTTTACAACAGGTACATCCCAAAGAAAAGACACATGTGTTCGGGTAATAATAATAAGAAAAGATATCTTATCTGCAATTTAGCCCTTGTTGTTAATTGACGTTAAAAATCATGAACATCACACGTAGGGTAAAACTTTAACGTGACCGTTAAGTTGTCATCGTCAACCAAGTTTCCATATCTTTCCTTTTTTGACGATATTTGATTCCAGAATAAAGAATAAACGACTGTTTAATTGTATATTAAGGTTATTTTAAATCAACCTGTAACCAAGTTGCTAGGTGACAGGGGAGATAATATATCAATATTAACACCTGACAACCAATCAAAAGGATCTGTTCTATATGAAAGACTGGAAGTCTACAGACAGATGATCAAAACAAAAACACAACCAAAGACAGTAAGTAGATGTTAATATTTCAATATGAAACACTCTTTTATTCAAGGGGAGCTGCACTGGCTAAGTGAGTAATACGCTTGCTAACCAGAGCGACCTTAGTCAAACCATCTGCATGCGAATAACATAAAGTTCAACATAAATCCAATGAAAAATATTCTGATATTGACTAATCCTATTTGTAACCCATTTTAAGCTTGCTTTCACATCGCAGTATTGAAAATTAACCAGTTATTTTAAAATACACCAGTAAATATGAGAAAATATAGAAAATATCAAAGTGATCAAGGCTAGGTGGAAATTTTGATTGCTTAATTCTCAGTTCAGACTAGATAAATTTTGAGCAAATTGCCTTTACATTATCTAGTCTTAACTATTATAGTGAGAACTGCCAAATCGTTTTCTAATCTCGCATAATGTATCTTTAATTCAAAGGACATCACGATCATTCGGTGAATTTTTTTATTTTAATTGTTATTTATTTTAAACAGATATTGGTAGATATAGAAGAATCTGTTACGTTGAGTGATCTACAGACACGACTACCTGTTTTAATACCCAGACTGAGTAAACATTGGAAATCTCTTGTAACATCTCTCAACTATACTCAATTACTGTCTACACTCGACACATTTACAGGTAAAATATCTCAACTATACTCAATTACTGTCTACACTCGACACATTTACAGGTAAAATATCTCAACTATACTCAATTACTGTCAACACTTGACACATTTACAGGTAAAATTATACACAATTATTGTCTACACTCGACACATTTACAGGTAATCTCTCGTTAACTTTATCAATTACTGTCAACACTTGACACATTTACAGGTAAAATATCTCAATTATACATGTACAATTACTGTTAAATTTGCTGGTAACATTTTGTTACATATCTCAGATATACACAATTACAGGTAACTTAATATATTCAATTTGCATTATCTATTTTTGAACTATTATAGCAAGAACGGCCAGATTGTTATCTACATCTTGCATAATGCATCTTTAATTCAATTTTTGAAGAAAAAAAATAATAAAAAGACAAACTATAAGATAATTATTCATTAAATGTTTTATATTTTTAGGTGATATTGTCGAAAATGTTCACGAATTACAGAAAGCAGAAATACCTCAGGTAACAGATCTAGAACACCTCTTCTAGTCTATCCAATAGGCTACAAATTTTAAACCTCTTGTGGCCTAAAGTCTTACAATCTGGGGTCCATTCAAACACTACAAATTTTGAACTACTTGTGGTCTAAAATCGTACACTGCAGATTTGATTGCTTTTGATAATATTTGATTTAAGTCTCAACTCGTGCAGAACATTATTATTTCAAAACCCTGGTGTCCCGTTTCACGAAACTTTAACTAAGATAAAAATCCAAATTTTATTAAATTTATTGGATAATATTAGATTGATTTTCATGCTTAGCAAATCAAAATTGAAGTTCTACTAAAACTTGGATTTTATCTTAAGTTAAGATTTCGAGAAACTGGGCCATGATCTGTAAATGATCCGTGAATATAAGAACCAACAGCAACTTTAGAAACTGTCTTCAGAATTAACACTGTTTATCAATGGTGTGATTATTCATTAGATGAATTACGCCAGTTTGTGCCCTGTCCAAACTTTAAGCATATTATATATATTATAATGTGTTGCCCAAACTGGCTATAATAAATACATGTGTACATGATGTTTACTTCTTTTATTTGTATAATATTGAAGTTTTATTATAGCATTTGTAACAACCATATACCCGACTTTCATTTCTTCCTTCTGATAGGAAGGAATTCCATAATTTTGTGGATGGGTGACCAAATTCTGTAATTCATGCCCTTTAGATCATCAGGTCTGTCATTGAGTCAAGTAGTCTCTTGGCCCCCCAGTTTCCACCCACAGCTAAGATCCCTATGCATTGTCAAATTAAGTTGTTAATCAGTTTTTGATGTATTTGTATATTTTTTTTATTACAGGGAGATGATAAAGAAAAACAAAAGAAAGAAGCCAAATTTTTGAATCTTAGAAAAAGAAAATCACTATCAGAACTTTTCAAATATTTAACCAAAATGGGTAAATACATTTGTATCAATGAAACAATTAAACTATTTATTTGCTCTTATGGAAAATAATTTTTTGAATGGTTAACACGTGGGGGTTGCATAAGATCTGTCATTGAAGCAAGTGGCAGGGTTTTAAGTCTCCGCTCGTACATGACAAGGAGTAGGGTCGCCTGTCCTACCTCGTGGGTTTTCTTTGGCTCCTCTATCTGGTTCCCTTACCTTACTAAAGACTCCTACCCGCATCCATATTAATGAAATTAAATTAAACTGTATGTTAGTCCCGAATGAACTAATTTGTGTCGAGTGGACGTTAAACCCTATTTCTCTCTCTCTTGTGCCAATACTTCCGTCATTTAATTCAGACTTTTATCAGAGAAATGAAGTTCACAATGTTTACATCTTAGCAATGGTTAATAAGTTATGACATATTTTTATTTAATTACTAGGTTTATCGTATCGTAAAGGGTTAGTTTTAGAAGAGGATACACAGCAACTAGATTCCTTGTCATTACAGCCTTTAGACGTCACAGCTGCCATGTCCAAACATAAAAGGTATTCTTGCTTTTATAAGTACAGACCTGTTTGGGGTTAATTTCTGTATAGAGCTGACAGCCAGGGCCGTAACTAGCTCAGAGCACTGAGGGGTGGGGGGAAATGTTCTCAGGGGTGCTGTAAAATTGACAGAAAAAGTATATCTATTGTTTTTATGGTTGACAGTTGTTTCACCCGGTAGGGGGGGGGGGCAGCAAAGCTTTTGCAGGCCTGCTGACAGATGCAATGTCCAAGCATTAAACAATATCTTCTACTTGACGAGCAATTAGAACTTTTCTTCTTCAAAAGTTGTACAGTATAAATACTGAGTATATATCTTCAGGATATTGTTTATAATTCTTGGATCAGGGTTCCTATTTGTTGAGGGTTATACTATAGTCTGAAGAGTTTTTCACTTGGTAATCAAAATTAAACACTATGATTTTAAGTTGTACACAAGTACAAGTTGAACACTATTAGCCAAAATTAAACTATAGATATGAATAATTCAACACAGAAGAGAAATTAGGGCTAAATACACTTAGTTAAACCATACCAAGTTTCCAGTGATTGCTATTCAAATAATAGAACAGGATCCCCATTTCCATGAGAGTTTATGTAGTGTGTGATGATCCATTGATCTGGGCCCGGTTTCTAGAAATCTTAACTAAAGATAAACCCCAATTTTAGTAAATACTTCAATTTTACTAAAATTTGGATTTTATCTTAGATAAAATTTCGTTAAACAGGCTCTGGGTCCCATATGTAATGAGAAGTATAATTTATCAAATTCACGATAGAGATATGTTTGTAGATTAGAAGTATTATAAGGAATATTTGTGTTTCAGTGTTGGAGGTGAAGTATTATCTAGTCAGTGGGAGAATTGTCAAGAGTATTTTTATAGATGTATAACTCGTAAAGCTCAGTTAGATCAGGCTATAATACAACCAGCTGCTGTAAGTTTTATATACTTTATTTCATAATGTTCGGACTTCTACCAATAGAAACCTGTTACTCTTTAGTTTATGAACAATGAATGAATTAAATGGGGTTAAACGTCCTACTGTTATGCACTTAACCTGAGCTAATTGAAGACGGGCATACACCATACAGTGTGCTATGAGGGAAATTTTGCCCGGGCAGCGGCGCTACGGCCTACTCTTATATCGAATTCCAACTGCCAAGGGATCTTTTATGTGCACTCCAATGTGTACACAGGACCTCGGTTTTTCGTCCCATCCGAACGACTAGGCAGCTGTCCTTGTCAGGCCCTCCTTCTGTATCACTGACAAGGGATCGAACACTCGACCTCCAGGCTAGCAAACCAGCCCCTTATCCACTTAGCCATTGTGATCCCAGATTTTTGTTAAGTTTTAAAGTAGGTTGGATGGGCCTTATGGTTAGCACGTGTGCCTTGTATCACAAAGTTTGCCACTGAGTCAACTGGTGTGGTCTTAAGACAAATTAGATCATTTCGGGACGTAACACATGGTTCAATTTTATTTTAATAATTCGCTTGCGCTTAGGGGTCGTTAGCAGTGGTAGGACTCGGGAGGACTCGGAGAAAACCCACGAGGTTGGAAATGCGACTACGTCTTGACAAGTACAATAGGGGATTCAAAACCATGCCAGTTGGC
This sequence comes from Patella pellucida, assembly GCA_917208275.1. NCBI lineage: Eukaryota > Metazoa > Mollusca > Gastropoda > Patellidae > Patella > Patella pellucida. The sequence goes on along the minus strand of OU795036.1, from coordinate 86,407,550 downwards.
TCAATTACAGACGTTATGATATAGCGCCCACCTGCTAACCATTCGGTCATCCACACCCCCAGGTATAATAGATGTATAAAAGCCAGTCCATCATTTCGATATTATAAACAGAATACAGGTGTAACCCTAACAAATAGTACCTTATGTAAAAGCCAGTCCCTCATTTGATATTATAAATATGATATTAGATAAGAAAGTCTGGCGATAGTAAATAGTTCTTGTTGTTCTATATATAGAAGAGATTATCTTTATTTCTTCCTTATAAACATCAAAACAACAGCTTTGAAGAAATTATCTAGAATCTATTACTGTGCGTAGTTACTGTTTTATTTTCTTCCATATAGGGGGTCATGGTGGCCATGTTGTTAAGGCGCTGGCTCGCTAGCCTGGAGGTCGGGTGTTCAATCCCTAAATTGCTTGAGAAAGTTCATCCATGGTTTTCCCTTCTCAGCTGTCTAGCCGTTTGGATGGGTTGACAAACCAAGGTCCCATGTACACATTGGCGTACACGTAAAAGATCCCTTGACAGTTGGAATTCGAAATAAGAATAGGCCGTAGTGCAGCTGTCCAGGCAAAATTTCCCTCATAGCACACACCATGCCTATCTTCATTAGCCCTGTTCAGAGCAGAACAGTAGGACATTAAACCCCATTTAATTTTATTTCTTCCATAAACATGAAATATAATTATGTGTTTGTAATAGAGAGAGAGAAATGGAGTTGAACATTCACTCGACAGAAACTAGATCATTTTGGGACCAACGTATGGTTTTCAATTTTTTTTATTTCAATAATTCGCTTGCGTGTAGGGGTCTTTAGCACTGTGAGGAAACCCACGAGGTTGAGAAGGCGCCCCTATCTCCATGTCACATACGCTCACACTAGGGCTCGAAAAACCACAGCCGCAAGCCAGAGGTGACCGGCCAGCTAGATGTCGAAGCGGGGTACTCTAGACCACTAGGCCATTCCTACCCCCCTGTATTTGTAATAAATTTGATATTTGTGTATTGATAGGATCTTGGTCTGGGTAATAGTGAAAGATGTCGAGGTTTTTCAACTCATCTACATCATCTGTTTACAAAACAAAGACAGGAACTGGGAGAAACATTCAATAATTATATGACTATCAGGTATGTAGCAAATTTAGGGTTTATTGTTGAATAAAAGTTAAGTTATTGACACAAGGAAAGAACATTTGCACAGAGAAAAATTCAATAATTACGTATACATTACTATTATGTATGTAGCAAATAGTGTGGTTTATTGTTGAATTAAAGTTAAGTTATTAACAAAAGGAAAGAACATAAGCACAGAAAAAAATTCAATAATTACATAACTGTTAGGTATGCAGCGTTTACGAAATCATTAAAAATTGTCAGCTCTGTATGACGTGTGCAGGTCTTCATTAGTCCAGACAGAGCAGAAAAGTTGAACCCCATTTCATATTATTTTTGCATGAAAAATAAAGCAGAAAATATGTGATAATCTCCTTCATTGGATAATTTAATAACACCTGGAACTAACATTGATTTTGCTTAGAAGTTTCTTACAAAAATTTGCTAATTCAAATTAATTTTGTTTTATCTAATAGAAATTTTTTTGATTTTAATAAAATTATTTCATTTCAGAAAAATTTTGAGCGAGTTGAGAAAAATAACAAAGTCAAAGGAAACGTCCTTACCACCACAAAACCATTTAAAACAGTGGCTGGTATGTAGAACTTAGTATCAGTTAGTTTACCATGTTATCAGTGTTATCGAGGTTAGACAAATGAAACGCATGTGGTGACTCCATTGTGAGGGAAAACACATGTGGTGACTTCAATTGTGAGGGAAACACATGTGGTGACTCCATTGTGAGGGAAAACACATGTGGTGACTCCATTGTGAGGGAAAACACATGTGGTGACTCCATTGTGAGTGAAAAACTCATGTGGTTACTCCATTGTGAGTGAAAAACTCATGTGGTTACTCCATAGGGAGGGAAAACGCATGTGCTGACTGCATAGGGAGGGAAAACGCATGTGCTGACTGCATAGGGAGGGAAAACGCATGTGCTGACTGCATAGGGAGGGAAAACACATGTGCCGACTGCACAGGGAGGGAAAACACATGTGCCGACTGCATAGGAAGGGAAAACACATGTGCCGACTGCATAGGAAGGGAAAACACATGTGCTGACTGCATAGGGAGGGAAAACGCATGTGCCGATTCCATAGTGAAAAGATCATTGAATTGTATGGTTTACTACAACGCCAAATTCTTTATATCTTGTAGTATCCCCCTTGTCTGTGCTGCAGGACAAAGTAGTGTCCCCTTGTCAGCTCTGAAAGACGAAGTGATGTCCCTTTGTACTGGTTTAGTACAGTAGTGTCCCCTTGTCAATGTTGCAGGACAAGGTAGTGTCTCTCGTCATTTGTGCAGGATGGAGTGGTGTCCCCTTGTCAATGGTGCAGGACGGAGTGGTAGCCCATTGTCACTGGTTCAGCCTGGTTTACTATTGTCAATGGTGCTGGATAAGGGTCTGGAATAGAAAAGTGTCTAGTCATTTAGATTGGACCAAAAAACCCCAAAAAACCTTAGGCCTCATGTATGCCATTGAAGATCCTGTTATAGGAAATCGAACTATCAAACACAAATACATGTTTTGGGGACATTTCTTTTATTTTTGTGTAATTCGTATTTACAGGAGAGATTAAAAGTTTTAACAGTGCAGCTATTAGAAGGATTAAACCAGTATCTATTATTACTAGACGCATGTCCCAGACATCGTAACGATGGCAACGACTATATTTCACCGCTTCCAATAGAAGAGTTGTCTCCCATGTCCAAGGTTAAAAAGGAAGATCCATTGTGGCAGCAGTGTGTTGACACAATCAAGGTAAACATGGCTGGGTTATTTCAAGAATTTCTCTAACTACAATTTGAAAGGCCTTTCTGATATAGGCTTGTCAAATAAACATGGATTTAAGTAGAAAAGACTTTCGATGTGTCCTTGTGGTCATGCCAAATGTGTCCTAGTGGATTTTCCAAATTTGTCCTAATGACCATGCCAAATGTGTCCTTGTGGCCATGCCAAATGTGTCCTTGTGGCCATGCCAAATGTGTCCTAGTGGATTTGCCAAATGTGTCCTTGTTGTCATGCCAAATGGGTATTCTAGTAATCAAATATAAGTTATTATTCAAATATTCAATCATATTCAATGTTCAAATGTTTTTGTGGGAACTAATTTGACGCAAGAGGTATTCATGATGGAAGAATTTTACTCTCGTTTATTTCTCCTATTTTTCTTTTTTACAGGAACTGATCGTGAATACGTCTACAGAACATAAAAAACTTCTACAACTTTCTGATAAACTTTTCTTATTATGGTAAGTTATGACTAGAAAATATACAAATTTATGTTGAGCCGTAAAAAAAAACTGGATCAGGATAGTGAGTGGAGCATTCCCAACAAATCCTAATTTAGTTGTTTTTATTGTGGTTGATAACGACAAAGACGATACTTGTCGAAACGTTGTGCCTCTAGAATAAAACCAGTGATTGTTTTCCCATAAAAATTGTGTTCTGTTATTAATTGTTTTAATTCGTATATTTATTGGTTTATGTTCAATCATTCACAGGGCTATGCCCTCGGGGTGGATCGCCGTGACGAAGTGTGTGGTGCATTCACAGACAGCTTTATATTAAGTGTAACAAAATTAGATGAAATATGCCAGTTTGTGCCCTGTCCAAACTTTAAGCATATTATATATATTATAATGTGTTGCCCAAACTGGCTAGAATAAATTATATCGGCTGTATTCTTTATATTGACAATATTTTATACATCGTTTATCTCTACAGCTGATACATTTAACCCCTAGTGTTTTACGTTTTAAAGCTTCAAGTCATTCAAATCACATATCAACCATTCAGAAAACATAAGAGGCAAACCTAAAGATATAACTTAGTTTCTAGCGGCTACCGGTAAACGGATGTTTAAATTAAACCTAGGATCCATAAAATCTTTGATCTTTGAAGACGCATAGCATTTGGGTTTCATAGGGTACATGCTTTCAAAAAGTTTCAAGAAACGAAATTATAGCGGTTTTAATTTTAGGGTTATAAATTTATTGTTAAATTTTCCTAGAACCGCTTCAGTAGCAAAAAACACATCATCTTTTTATTAGTCTACCTTATTCTAAAATTTTATGACTTTAATTTTGTATCTACATTTCAGGAAGGATTTTAACACTGTTGAAAATGTGTCGGTCATTTTGAGATCTACAAGTGAAAAATTATCAACAATGTCAAATTTATTCAAAGACCCGGTCTCGGGAACAAGTTGTGCATTAAACGAGCCATTGAATGTCTTAGAAGAAAATATAACGTCTTGTATGGGCGAGTTCAAAGATTGGGCAGAGACCTCCAAAAACCCTGTGGTGAAGGCAGACGAGCGTGTTTCTAGTGACACTAGTATAACGGACATTGCCACTGGTGTAGATTCGGTGATAGAAAATATTCTTTTGACCGTTCAAAAACTCTTAACGCATCATCCAGTAACAGATTCTACAAAAGACGGGGATAAAACGTCTGCAGATTCTACAAAAGATGGAGATGAGTCAACGTCTGCTACTGAAGAAGCAGAAAATGGTAACTTGTCAAACAGAATCATTGGGGAATTTCGCTAGCCTGGAGGTTGGGTGTTCGATCCCTGCATTGGCCAAGTTCATCTCGATTTTCCAGCTTGGTTCCCCCTTGTCAGTGATGCAGAACGGAGGGCCTGACAAGGACAGCTGCTTAGTCGTGTGGATGGGATGAAAAACTGAGGTCCTGTGTACAAATGGACGTTCACAAAACAAATCCCTTGGCGGTTGGAATTCAATATAAGAGTAGGCCGTAGCACGCTGTATGGCGTATGTCTGTCTTCAATTAGCCCAGGTTAGGTACAGAAGAGTAGGACGTTCAACCCCATTTCATTCCACAGAATCATTGGGGGAATTTTTTGAAAAATCATTTCGTTTTATAAGATCAAATATTTGAAGAAGCCAATAATAATCTTTGTATTTGAAACCCGTTGGAGTTCAGGGCAGAACAGGAGGATATTAAACCCTATTTCAATAATAATCTTTGTATTTGAAATCATTTTAGATTTTATAAAAATACAAATTTGTTAATTTATTAAAGATTTAAGATAGTAACAATATGCTTTCTGTTTTTTCAGAAGAAACTGATGATATTATTGAAGGTCATTTAGTAACCAGTTTAATTGGTGATTTAAACACAGATCTCCGTGAAGTACGATCTGCTCAGGTAATGGTTTGTGGCGTTGTGTCAGTTTATATCTGCCATGTTTAATTAACACACCTTGTCAGAAGAAATGTTGATGAAATTTATGCCCATCTTCTTTAGTCTGGTTGGTGTGGAAAAGTAGGTTGTTAAACGTGTGCCGGACCAGGAGTCAAACTGCACTTACATGTTCTGAATCAATCAGTATTTCAACCTGATTAAAATATAGATCTAGATTTTGTTTCGTTTTTTAAGCCTTCGATGGCCTACACTACAAAAAGTTCTGACCAGTTGTACTGGAAGGTTGCGTCGGGGGTCGTAGTAGCGGCTTTTGACCTTATGACGTCAGACATTGATTAATCAATCAGCATTGACATTTTCTAGTGGTTTTCCCTCCGTCCGATTTCGCAGGCCAATTAATTTGCCATAACAGGTCATTCCATTAGCTAATCCCTCACTTCAACCAGAATGCGGGTAATATAACAACTCGTCCCGATCCTAGTGTAGTAAAGACAAGTAAAACGAAATTTTGACCTATAAAAAAAGAAATAGGATCTGTGTTTTAATCAGATTGTCAGAATTTTAGCAACTTGGAATCAAAAAAGCAATAAATGCCAACATCGAACCTAGAAGATAATCTTATCCAAATTAACTTTATTATTATATTTCCAGATATCCGCGCTGGTTAGAAGTTTAGTAGAGAAGATCGAGACAATGTTTAATGAGGACACGTCGATACCAGTCGGCAAAACAGGCCTTGTTTTATTACTACGATCTTATCCTCTACTAGAACGATACTGTGAAATAACGGAATATTATTTAGCTCATGTGATTGGTTCTCATAGGTCATGTGGTAAACTATTGTCTGTATTACTGGCGTTGTTTACAGAACTCGCTATGAAGGTACGTTAACTTTTATTGGGAGGTTGGGTAGCTGCACTTTAGATCATAAGGACTAGGTCTGTCATCGAGTCATGCACGTGGCATGATTTCGAGCCCACACATGGAGTAGGGTTGCCTGTCCAACCTCCAGGGTTTCTCCCCTAGATGTAAGCGAATTAATGAAACGCAATTGCACCAAATGTTTATCCTTAAATGACCTAGTTTTTGACGAGTGGACGTTAAACCCCATTTCTCTCTTAATTTTGTTGATTAGTTATTTGAGTATGGTGCTAGTTCACTAGCCAGTCATTCCTGGTTTTGATCCCAATAAACTTCCCTCAGATTTATCTGTTGTCGTTACCCTTTATCAGGACGAAAGGCATACATGTTTAATCATCTGGATGAGACAAAAAACGGCCTACATGTGTACGTAAACGAAATTAGGACGTTTATATGTATGATGTATATTTTAGGGGTTCTGCGTGGTACCTCAGAATGTTTATATGTATGATGTATATTTTAGGGGTTCTGTGTTCCCCCTGAACTGAGTGATGAGATGGAGAAGGAGGGTGCTACAGATTTTAAGGATATAGAACAGGGTGGTTTAGGAGAAGGGGAGGGTGTTAAAGATGTCAGCGATCAGATAGAAACAGAAGATCAGGTAAAATATTTAAAATATTTCAAAAACTTTTGTAGGGTGAAACACAGTCAAAACAGAACTTTGATGGGTAACCCACACACTCAAAATAAAACAACCCACAAATAGGACCACTTAGGTAGGGTGACCCACACTCTCAAAACAACCACTTTGGTAGAGTGACCCACACTCTAAAAACAGAGCAACTTTGTAAGGATGACCCACACTGTCAAAACAGAGCAACTTTGGTAGGGTGACCCACACAGTCAAAACAAAACAACTTTGATAGGGTGACCCACACAGTCAAAACAGAACAACTTTGGTAGGGTGACCCACACAGTCAAAACAGAACAACTTTGGTAGGGTGACCCACACAGTCAAAACAGAACAACTTTGATAGGGTGACCCACACAGTCAAAACAGAACAACTTTGGTAGGGTGACCCACACAGTCAAAACAGAACAACTTTGGTAGAGTGACCCACACTCTAAAAACAGACCAACTTTGTTAGGATGACCCACACAGTCAAAACAGAACAATTTTGAAAAATCACAAGCTTTTAAACTATATGACAGTGTATCCAGTTACAAATCCATGTGCAGACAGCTCTAGTTGTCTGTTGAGGTTACAAGATGTCTGTCTATCTGGTTTAAGTTCTTCACTATAGCCAAATAGGGTGTTAGTCTGTCTGGTTGAAGGGCTTTACTATAGCACCATTTGGGTGTTGTGGTTACAAGATTGTGGTCTGTCTGGTTTAAGTCCTTACAAAAGCACCATTGGGAGCCATCTTCTAGCAATCTGTCCAGTTTATTTATAATAATTGTATCATATTCTCTACATATGTGGCTTTCTCAACCTCGTGGGTTTCCTCGGGGGCACTCCTGTTGCCTCGCACTGCTAAAGACCCCTACGCGCAAGTGAATTATTGAAATAAAATTAAACCATATGTTAGTCCTGAAATGACCTAGTTGTGTTGAGTGGACATTAAACCCCATTTCTCTCTCTCTCTCTCTCCTCTACAGTTGGATGATGCTAGAAAAGCTGGTGAAGAGAAGAAAGAGGAAGATGAGAATCCTAATGTAGCACCTGAAGACAACGCAATAGAAATGTCGGATGATTTTGATGGTAAACCACAAGATTTAGAACAAGAAGGTAAGTTCCACAGTCTTCAAAATAACTAATTAACAGACTAATTAATTACTCAACATTGTAAACCCAACACTTTTGATTGAGTCTAGTAAGATCTTTTACATCTAGAGGGTTGGGTAGCACTTGCACGTTGTATGATAAGGTCTCATCGAGTCAGCTGGCGTGACCAGGAGTAGGATCGGATGACCTGTCCATAATCCTGAGGGTTTTTATTCAAGTTCTGTCTTTCCTCCCACAGCTAAAAAACACCAATATGCACAAACAAATTATTAAAATAACATTATTGAACCATATGTTAGTCCTGAAATTACCTAGTTTGTGTCATTTCATTTTTGTTTGGCATTTTATTATGAATATGTTTGATTTGTTGTCGAAATGGAGTAAGGAATTATTTTTATTGAAATAACATTGAACCATATGTTAATCCCAAAATGACCTAGTTTGTGTCATTTCATTTTTGTTTTGCATTTTATGGAATATGTTTGATTTGTTGTCGCAATGTAGTAAAGAAATATTTGTATATTTTAGGTGAAGATGATAAAGATGATGACAAGGATGAGGATGAAGATGATGATATCGAGAAACAGATGGGAGAATTAGACGAGAAAGATACGGATAAATTAGATGAACAACTGTGGGGTAGTGATGAGGAAGATGAACAAGAACAGGTATGTATTGATGCTAGATTGGGAACACCCCTGTTAACACTTACTCCTTTATGTTAATTTTAAGGGGTCAGAATGGGTAAGTCCACCTTGCAGAGAGAGAACGAGAAATGACACTTTCTCCTTTATGTTAATTTTAAGGGGTCAGAATCGGTAAGCCCACCTTACTTCCTCCTTTATGTTAATTTTAAGGAGTCAGAATCGGTAAGCCCACCTTACTTCCTCCTTTATGTTAATTTTAAGGGGTCAGATCGGTAAGCCCACCTTACTTCCAATTATAAGGGGTCAGATCGGTAAGCCCACCTTACTTCCTCCTTTATGTTAATTTTAAGGGGTCAGATCGGTAAGCCCACCTTACTTCCTCCTTTATGTTAATTTTAATGGGTCGGTTTGGGGAACAAGAACAGGTATGTATTCACTAAATGTTCAGTTGGCACTCACTCCTTTATGTTCAGGGGGGTTGGATGGCCGTATGGTTAGCATTCGCGCGTTTTTTTATAATGTTTGTCACTGAGTCCACTGACGGGGTTTCGATTCACGCCAGATTGGGAACACCCCTGTTGACACTTTCCCCTTTATGTTAATTTTAAGTGGTCAGAATGGGGAAGCCCACGTTACAGAGAGTGGGAGAAATGGAATTTCATAATATTACTAGTGTACATAAGGGTCTTTAGAAGTTGGAGGAAACCAAACGAACCCAGAAAAAAACAGGCAGGAGATCCTTGGAATAAATCCCTGAATTTGTGATCTACATCTTGTCCTCCTCCCCCCCCCCTCCACATACTAACCTCCCCCAGAGTTTCTATGTTTTTCAGTTCAGACTGTTGAACTCCACATAGTTTCTCTTTCTAGAAATCCAACCTTGTGGATTTTCTCTGGGTTTTTCGGTTTCCTCTCACTGCTAAAGACCCCTATGCGCAAGCAAATTATAGAAATAAAATTAAACCATATGTTAGTCCCAAAATGACCTAGTTTGTGTCGAGTGGACAATAAACCCTCACTCTCTCTCTCTCTCTCTCTATGAAACCTACTACCATTTAAAAGATATCTATGGGCAAACATCTGAATCTGCTTCAATTCAAGATTCTTGTAAGGCTGTAAAATCTGAATCCAAAATTTAACCCAAATTATGTCCTTGAAGCTTAAAAGATTTTCTCAGATCTGTAAATGTTTTGGTCTGTTTAGGAAGTTCAAATACATAAGTATACGGGTCTGAAAATACCCAGGGGGGGGATGGCCGAAGAATGGTTAGTATGTGCGGGTGTATCATTGGGTCAACTGGTGTGGTTTCGAATCATCGGTTGTACATATAATAAACTCTGTATTTTATTACAGGAAGAGAATCCTAAAGACGAGACGGGACCCGGTGACGGTCGTCAGGAGGAGAATCAGTTAGTAGCTAAAGATGATAACGAGGATAAAACCGAGGATAAAAAGCAGGAGGACGACAAACAAAAACAACAAGAGGAGAAGGAGGAAGATCAAATACATGACATGGAAGATATACAAGAGGTAACTTTCTATGTATGAAATGAAATGGGGTTTAACGTCAAACTGTTTTCCTTCTTAATTAGGCGAATGAAATGAAATGGGATTTAACGTCCTACTGTTTTGCTCCTAAACTTGGCTAATGCAGACGGGCATAAACCATATAGTGTACTATATGAGAAAAAAAATTTGCCCGGGCAGCAGCACTATGGTCTCTTATATCGAATTCCAACTGCCAAGGGATCTTTTACTTGCACACCGATGTGTACACGGGGCCTTGGTTTTTTTATACCATCCGAACGACTAGACAGCTGTCCTTGTCGGGGTAACTTTCTATATAACTTTATTGGTTTATTGAAAGTTGATCCCCAGGGCTGCCTGTCCAACCTTGTGGGTTTTTCTTCAGGTCCTCTGGTTTCATCCCACTGCTTAAGATCGCTACATGCAAACAAATTATTAAAATAAAATTGAACCATGTGTTAGTCCCGAAATGACCTAGTTTGTGTCGAGTGGACGTTAAACCCCATTTCTCTCTTTCCATCAGGGACTAATTGTTCAGGGACGAATTGTCCTTGGCCCATTAAACTCTCCACTCCCTGAAACAGGCGATTAAATCTCATATTAACCAAAGTATTATGTTGAGACATTAAGTCGCCTCTCTGAAACTTATTATATAATAAAAAGCATTTATACAATAATACTAGTTAACATAAAATATATGTTAATTAAAAATATTAAATGCCAGAATAAGATTGTGGTTTCCGGGAAACATATTCTTATAATATGTTTCTAATTTCGACCAGCAGACAAGTAATTTCGCAGCGTTACTGTGCACGTTTTCGCCGGTTATATTTGCATTAAGCCAACGTTTTCACCGATGAAAATGCACTCATGGAAAAACGGGCCTTAAACTTATTGTTACTTTCTTTTTATCAGGAGGGATACAACGAAGATAAAGTAGACGCTAATCAGGGAGACAGCAAGGAACCGGATCCCGTTCCAGAGTCAATGGAATTACCAGAAGATTTAAACCTGGATGCAGACGAAGGAGGAGAAAAAGAAGAGGAAACGGAAATGGAAGATCCTGGTAATTATTTATATTCTAGTATTTTAACCAATATGTTTTTAATTTGGCTAAAAGAGAAAATACCCAGAGGTCAAGGTCAATTGTAGGTCAAGGTCAATTGTAGGTCAGATACTTGTCAAAGTACATGTCCTACTACTTTAACTATAAGTTTACTATCTATTTGTAAAGTGAAAGCCTTGGTACTATTTTATAGCTAGGTTTATTTGGTGTCTCTAAACGAGGTGTTTAAATGGCTGTATCATAAGGTCTGTCATTAAGTCAACTGATGTGGGTTTGTGACAAGGAGTAGGATCGCCTGCCCAACTTCGTGGTTTTTTTTCAGTGGCCCCAATTTTCTTCCCAATGCTAAAGATCCCTACGTGCAAGCATATTGTTAACCATTAGCCAAAACAGGGTTTTGAAATTTGAGCTAAGATATGTATTTTACAGTTCTGTATTTTATTTATTTACTGTTTTAGCTGAGGGGAAAGAAGATGAAGGGGAGATAACTGAAGAGACGTCTGATGATAAACCTGAAGAAGAGGGAGAAGAAGAAAACCCAGAGAAAGATGAACAAAGTAAAAAAGATGATGAGAAAGATAATGAAGATGGTGTTGAGGAAGTAAGTTTTTTTGGTCACTCTATTTCATGAACCACAAGGTATTCTTACTATATATGCCCACATGGGTTTCACGTCGGCCGTATATGCACACAAGTGAATTATTGAAATAAAATTAAACATGTTAGTCCAGAAATAACCTAAAATGTGTCAATTGGATGTTAAACCCTATTTCTCTTTCTCTCCCCCCTTGACACAATGTAAGAGGAGACAGTAGCATGGCTGTCATGACAATATATACCTGATACGTCTTGGTACACTACATGGGGTATGCCCATCTTCATTAACCAGTTTCTTGCAGAAATCAACTGTAGTTATAACAATATCTTCTTGTTGAACTCCTTTCTCTACTGGTTTCATTTTACTTTTTTTTTTAAATATATATATTAGATGAATTATGCCAGTTTGTGCCCTGTCCAAACTTTAAGCATATTATATATATTATAATGTGTTGCCCAAACTGACTAGAATAGATTATATCGGCTGTATTCTTTATACTGACAACAATATTCTATATATTATTGTTTATCTCTTCAGCTGATACATTTAAAAATGTTAAAATTTGAATTTTAAGAATCACATGTTTACAGGGTTAGCATTTGTTTCCACCCGCCAGAGCCTATTGTGGGTTAGGATAAGAGTTAGGGGTAGGGTTGTGGCCTGCAGATTTCGTCAGACTCGAGATGTAGACAGGGTTAGCCCTAACCCTAACCCCGGGCCAAGCTTAACACACAATCCACATAACCCTAACCCTTATCCTAACCCACAACAGGATCTGGTGGAAGGAAACAAATGCTTACCTGTTTACAGGTTTTGAATTCCTGTAAATCGTCATCACCAAATTATACATAATAGATGAAAACTACCCTCTGTCTATCAATAAACATGCAAAATAAACTTATCATTAGTCTGTCTTGGTTAGCCCAGTTGGAGCAGAACAGTAGGACATTTAACCCTATTTATTTATTTCAAACACATCAGGAAATATTTTCTTGGATGTTTAAGTTTTTTTAATGTTTTGTAATTATTTGTTGTTATTTTAACCCTATTTCTTTAAATCAAAGATCTCAGGAAATATTATTCGTGGATGTTATTTAATTTGTTTTTTAATGTTTTGTAAATATTTTTTATTATTTACACCAGGTGAAAGAAGAAGCAGGAAATATTTTCTTGGATGTTATTTAATTTGTTTTTAAATGTTTTGTAAATATTTTTATTATTTACACCAGGTGAAAGAAGTAGCAGGAGATAAAGGTGTTAATGATCCTGAAGATGAATCCAATGATGAAGAGGACCAGAAAGAGGACGAGGGAAAAGGAGATGCAGGTTTTACAGCTGACGTAAGAATTCTGCTTCTATTTTCTATTTGTATGTGGCAAGGTGTAGGGTTGCCTGTCTAACCTTGTGGGTTTTCTCTGGGTCCTCAGTTTCCTGCCACTGCTTAAGACCCCTACACACAAGCAAATCATTGAAATGAAATTAAACAATATGTTTGTGTCGGGTTGACGTTAAACCCCATTACTCTCTCTCTCTCTCTCTCTATTTTCTATTAATTCTATGCAAAAATACGAGAGTCATTGTTGTGTAATAGGAACTGTTTGACATTAAGGAGAGAACATTTCAGTAAGTGACACTTGCACGTCCTGCATAAATTTGGTGGCTGGATGGCCGAATGGTATAGCGTATGATGCTGTATCATAAAGTCTGTGGGTTGTACAGGCGACCCTACTCCTTGTCACATACAATTGGGGATTCGAAAGCACACCAGTTGACTCAATGACTGGCCTTTATGACACAGTATGGACCTGCTAACCATTCAGCCATCCACACCCAGGTATAATAGGAGTATAAAAGCCAGTCCCTCATTCGATATTATAAATATGATATTAGATAAGAAAGCCTGGCAATAGTAAATAGTTCTTGTTCTATATATAGGAGAGATTACAATTATTCCTTCCTTATAAACATCAAAACAACAGCTTTGACATTTATCCACAACAATATCACCTGTACCGGATTAAGATGTAGAGACTCCCTAAATTATTCCCCTTACGAGGCCCCTCACAGTCCCCGACACTCAGGGGCCCGTTTCAAGAAATTTTAACTAATCTTGTGGGTTTTCTCTGAAAATTATTGAAATAAAATTGAACCACATGTATATATATACATACTGAACCTTTATGATTTGACCAGGATGAAGAGAAGGATGATGGAGAGACAGAAGAAGAGATGAAAGATAAAGATGATAAATCAGAGAATATAGAGACCCAGGGTAAAACATCCCATGATACACCTAATATAGAAGAAAGTGACACAGCCCAGGATGACGCAGCTAGAGCTGAAAACCAACAGGAGGAGGTCAGTTATTTCATTATAGATATATACTTTATGGGAATGTAGCTATGGTAATTAGGGTTAGGGATCAGGTGGGTAAGGTACTGGCTCGCTAGCAAAGAGGTCGAGTGTTCGATCCCTGTTCAATTTTCCGGCTTGGTTTTCCCTTGTCAGTAATGTAGAACAGAGGGCCTGACAAGAGCAGCTATCTAGTCGTTCATGTACACCAAGGTCCTGTGTACACATTGGTGTGCAGGTAAAAAATCCCTTGGCAGTTGGAATTTGATATAAGAGTAGGCCGTAGTGCGGCTGCCCAGTCTTCCATTAGCCAAGGTTAGGTGCATAACAGTAGAACGTTAAACCACATTCATTTCATTTCACTGTAATTAGGGTTAGGGCTAACTGTTGAAGATGTTTTAGTTAGGACGCTAGGAGCTGTGGTAGTATTTTGGTGGTTGGATGCTGTTTTGATTAGGTTGCTAGGGCCTATGGGCTGTTTTAGTTAGGGATGGTAGTTAGGGAGCCTGGGGCTTTTGTAGTTTGTGAACTCCTTGAATCCACTTACTTCATGATTTTAAACCTAAGTAAATAATTTAACATGTTAGTTGTGAAATGATCTGAAATGATCTAATTCTGTTCATTTGCCGTAAAACCCAGTTTTCTTTCCTTCCCTTCCAGAAAGTAGGAAGTGGTATGGCGGACACACAACAAGATGAAGGTCATGAAGGTGAAAAGTCATCGGAGGTCACTCAGGGCTCAAATAAAAACAGAAAAGTAAGTATTGAAAGTTGTATCTTTGAAATGATTAAAACATGCAGAACGGAATAGTTAAATCTTGTGGGAAACGGATTTGGGATGTAGCCTACTAATTGAATAAGTAAATATCTTAACTGACTACTACTAATTGTCTGCAATATCATCTGTTCAGCCCGACGAAACAACCAACCAATACAGCTGAAACGTATTTGCTCCCAGTACTATTCACACTAAGGTTTTTGTTGGAACTGATCGAACTGCATCACTCATTTGCAATTCTGTCAATCATGAATTTTTCAAACTAATAACTGCATATAATCCCTGGTTGTATGTGACATGTTAGTCCTAAAATGATCTAGTTTGTGACTGGTGGACGTTAAACACCATTTCTCTCTCTCCCTCAGTAAGCCTTCATCATCTCAGAGTTTCTGATTTCTATAAAGATTGCGTTGGGGATAAAAGAAGGACCTATTTGTAATAATAGATTTTTTCAAAACTGTTTGTTTTGTCCTCAGGAGAAGAAACGTCAGCCTGGTAAATCTGATGAAGATCGTAGTCTTGGTGTTCCAGACCAGTCTTATAAAAGATTAAAGACATCTGATGAAACTAGTCCTGATCAAGAGGTATTTCACATCTTTTTCTTATCTAATATCGCGTAATATCCATGCATGAGAATGCTCAAAATGCAGTGTAATAAATGACACAAAGGGAATCCTTACGGATTAAATTCATTAACTCGATAAATATTACAACCAATAGTTTGAATCTGCAGACTTTTTGGCTTCACAATTTAATGTACAAATAATAATTAAAATAAACTTTTCATTTGGAAAAACAAAATCAAAATTTTCTGTCAAAATAATATTATGATAAAAAAAATTTTTAAAAAATTTCTAGGAGGAAGAGAAAAATCAGGAGAAGAAAGAGGGTGATATTTACGAACATATTAAAGATTCGAAATCACACCACGACGCTCAAACACTTGACGCAGCTACAGACGAACAACTGGAGAAACAATCCGTTCTTAAAGAGGAGAAAGAAGATAAACCAGAAGAGCCAACAACAGATGATATAAAACCTATGGAAGACGAAGATAATCAAGAGGTATTGTCATATACTCTGTTATTAAACCAACTTATTCATACTATTTTTTAAAAATAGTGGTCTGAAGCCTTCTTCAGTCCATGTGCTAAAACGAGCTACCTCCCTTTATCATAAAACCTATGGAAGAGGACAATCAAGAGGTATTGTCATGTACTCTGTTACTAAACCAACTTATTCATATTATTTTTAAACGGGACCACGTGGCTAAGTGGGTAAGGTGCTGTCTTGCTAGCCTGGAGGTCGGGTGTTCAATCCCTGCATTGGCCGAGAAGGTTCATCTTGATTTTTAGTCGTGGCTTCCCCTTGTCAGTGGTGCAGACAGACGTGCCGTGAAGAAGCATGGAACGTTAAACCCCATTTCTTTCATTCATATTATTAAAACAATAGTGGTCTCAAGCCTTCTTCTGTCCTTTGTGCTAAAATCAGTTACTTCCCTTTATTATAAAACCTATGAAAGAGGAGGATAATCATGAGGTATTGTCATATACTCTGTTACTAAAGCAACCCATTCATATTAATAAAAAATAGTGGTCCAAGCCTTCTTCAGCCTTTTGTCATATATTCTGTTACTGAAACCAACTTATTCATATTAATAAGAAATAGTGGTCTGAAACCTTCATGGGTATTATTTTGCTAAAACGAGTTATTTCCCTTTATGAATAAAATACTGTGATCCTAGAGTGAATTCTGTGATGGGAGTGAAATGAAAGATGGCTGTTTGATCTTTAAAACTTCTGTCTGTCATAAACAGTCCTGGCCAATTTGTTGCCTATAAATGCACCCCCAATACAGTTTATCAATCAGTACAAAAAAATCTTTGTTTTGGGACAAGATCCACATTTTAATTAATAGCAGTGCATGGATTTTCTGGAGGAGCTTTGCATACTCCAAATGGCATAATCAAGAAGGATTGTTATATAAAGCAACTTAACTGTATTATAAAAAATTGTAGTCTGAAGCCTTCTTTAGTACCTTGCACCAAAAGGATACTCTAGTACCCCAGCCCCCCCCCCCCCCCACCCAGAACATTACCATCTATTAGTCTATTCTCTTGCGTGTAGGGGTCTTTAGCAGTGGGAGGAAACCGGAGTGCCCAGACAAAACCCATGAGGTTGAGAAGGCGTCCTATCTCCATGTCACATACGCTCACACTAGGGGTCGAAACCACAGCCGCAAGCCAGAGGTGACAGGCCAGCTAGAGGTCGAAGTGCAGCACTCTTGACCACTAGGCCGTCCCAACCCCCCAGTCTATTAAGGAGGAAATAACCATTTCTGAAAAAAAATATCAATTGATTTTATTTCTACGTAGGATGATATGGATGTAGAGAAGAAAGAGAGCAATAAAGTCAAAGGTAAAAAAACAGAACAAGGTATGGAGGATATAAAAATGGAGATGAAGATGGAAGAAGAAATGGATATGGATAGAGAGAAAGTAGAAATAGAGGGAGAACGAGTGTTAACTATGACTGTTGGTCGGGGTCCAGAATCGACCATTCATACAGCTATAGAGAATTTACATTTAGATAGTACTGTAAGTAGACCTATACGAGATTACGAGGGGGAGAGAGAGAGAGAGAGAGAAATGGGGTCTAAGGACACTTGACACAAACTAGATTATTTGCTCAGTTTTATTTCTATAATTCACTAGCACATAGGGGTATTTAGCAGTGGGAGGAAACTGAAGGACCCAGAGAAAACCAACAAGGTTGGACAGACGACCCTACGCCTTGTCATAGACAAGCATGGAATTGACACCACATCACTTGACTCAATGACAGACCTTATGATCTATGGTGCATGCGTTAAATCATTCAACCACCCAAACCCACCTTTTAATCCAACCAAACAAGAAGACTTGTCAATTCATTTACTTTGAGGTAATTTATTTCGGCCATCAGAGATATTTATGAAAGAAATTAGTTTATTTTGAATTTATTTTTTTCAGCCATCAGAGATAGACTTAGAGAAAATTCGAGCCGATTTAGAAGAAAATGTCAGTTTGTGGTCTCATCAGTCGTTGACGACTCCTGAACAGGTTTGTTAAATATTGTTATCCCACATCATCTAACGAAGTTGAAGGATCGGGCAGGGCGGGGGGGGGGGTGGGGGGGCATTGAAATGAGCTCCGTTGGTCCGGATTTTTTTCCCGGAAAATATCTCACAAATATTTCAAGCTTTCTTTATGAAATTGCCCGTACACACATTGACCTATTATAGTAGGTGTGTCTTTTGTAAGTAAGACATTTTTTGGATTTAATCATTTTTGTGCTTCCATGGAAACTAATTTGAATACAAGGATGCAGATTGCTAATGACTTACGTCTTCTTGTTTTTTGTAAAGAATCTGTCCTTCACAATTAATAAACCATTTTTGATCTATTCTGAATTTTGTTTTTTCAAGATGGCAGAAGCCAGTTTAGCATGGCAGAGATATGAAGCTCTGACATCCAGTCTTTCACAAGAATTATGTGAACAATTGCGATTAGTTTTAGAGCCTTCACAAGCAACCAAACTTAAGTAAGTCCAAATATTTAAAGTCACTAGGTCTAAGGTGTAGATATTTGAAGTGAAAGGGTCAAAATATTTGAAGTCAATGGGTCAAAATGTTATATGTCAAAGGTTAAAATGCTTAAGTCTCGCTTTGAAGGAGATGGTTCATCCTACAGAAAAAGTTTTAGAAAAATACAAGAAGATGTTTCAATATGGCCTACCAAACTTAAAAATAGCCATGTTTTTTAGTAATTCTGACAAATTTTTATATGTCAAAATTATAGATTGCATGGTTTAGATGCTATCCTTAATTAAGGATGCTAGAAAAAAAAGTTCAATATGGCACCCCAACGTTTCAAAATAGCCATGTGTTTAGTAAATCAATAAAAAAAATTCAGTTTGTGTCAATGTTATAGGTGTCACGGTGTAGGTAGGCCTACTGTTTCAAACTTCTTATACTGCGCTACAGGCCTAACTTAGAATTGAGGAATGCTAGAAGATGGTTATTAATTTTGATACAGAATTAATTGTTTTGGGTTATTTTTTGTTTATAGAGGAGATTACAGAACAGGTAAAAGATTAAATATGAGGAAAGTCATACCATATATAGCAAGTCAGTTCCGTAAAGATAAAATCTGGTTACGAAGAACGAAGCCGTCGAAGAGACAATATCAGATAATGTTAGCTATAGATGATTCTTCTAGTATGTTAGACAACCATTCAAAACAGGTAATGTATGCTGATAAACATATAATACATAGCTAATAGTCTTCAAACATGCAATGTATATCAATAAACATATAAAATACATAGCTAATAGGTAAGGATGTAAACGGTCACTCGGTTGACCGGTTACGGTTCAGTTCGGCAAGCTGACCGGTTCGATATTCCCCTGACCGCTACTCGTTCTATATAAAAAAATGTCAGTGTATATCGACTAGTAGTAAACTAGCATTAGCCCACGCTCTCTTGTTCATATTACACGCTAATACAAAACTTTCCTGGTAATAATACGACCGTATTCACTGATCGAAAAACGTAGTACTAAAATTATGCCGTGAACAAATCGTCCCTCTGGCACATGGGCAAATGGTATAATCTTTTCGTCGTTTCTTATTGCGTTTAATCTTGACTACAGGACACTACAGGTTGACTATTGACTGCTGGTATTGCGTATGAAAATGAAAGTAATGCTGTGCGCGCGAATAAATGGAATACATGGATTATAACACTGCATATTGAGGTGGAGGTAGGTGGGAGCTGTAGAATATTCCTATATTTATAACGGGTCATACACTTATAATATTTAAGCAATTTTCCGATCTGTCACACAACGGCATGTGATACCTGCGCGAGTGACGACCACGTGGTAGTATGCCATATTGTACAACCTCCGGTTAACCGGTCACGGTCGGGTTTTTGCCCATCAGTTAACCGGTTCAAATTTTTTGACCCGTTACATCCTTACTTATAGGCTCCAAACAGGTAATGTATGCCGATAAAAATTTAAAATACATAGCTAACAATAGAGGGGTTGGATGGAAGAATAGTTTCCGTGTGTGCGCTGTAACCTAAGGGTCTAAATCAAATGATGTGGTTTCGATTCCTCGCCTGTCCAGCCTCAGGGGTTTTCTCTGGGTCCTCCAGTTTTCTTCCATTGCTAAAGACCCCTACGATCTAGTTAGTGTCGATTGGCCTGATGGTTAGCACATGCGCGCTTTATCTTAAAGCTTGTCATTATTGAGTCAACTGCCTTGGTTTCGCGAATCCCCGATTGTATGTGAACATCCACTCGACACAATCTAGGTCATTTTGAGACTTAACACATGGTTCAGAAAGACGCTAGCGTCTAGGAGGACCCAGAGAAAACCCATACTCTGGCTGAGTTTTAGTGAAATGGGGATTAATAGACTAATTTTCTGTAACACTGGTCTAATCAAGCACTGTTGTAGGAGAGTAGTTAGCCTGGATAGTGGAGTTTCATTCCACCTGGACTTTATCGAATTACAAGTGTCCAAAGAATCTATTGCAGATTTGTTTACATTTAATTGTTATTTTTCTTTTCAGTTGGCATTTGAATCTCTAGCTCTAATATCAAATGCTTTAACTCTGTTAGAATCGGGTGATTTGGCCATTAGTAGGTGAGTACAATTTTGCTGGGATGAGCAGAGTCGATTTAGTCTACTGCTTTCAATTAACAAACTATATTCTGAACCAAAACTCCTGTTGTGCTCAGTTGTTAGTCTTAAATTGCAATGGTTCGAATCATGCCGTGTCCAGATTAGCCCCGAGAAAATTTTTGAAAAAATCGGGGTGTCAGTGGTGATTTGTGGCGCATATCTATTTTTTATACTGTTATTTAGGGGGCCCAGGCCCCTAGGCCCCCCCCCCCTGTATCCCACCTGGATTAGCCCCCAAAATTATGTTATATTCAGATTCCTTAATCCAGGGGTGTTATACAGTTACATGTGGGTGAAAAGGAAAAACAATTCCAATCTCTTCTTTATTGCTCAAAAAGGCAGAAGAACTACCACATAAGGGAGACAACTTGTGGCAACTTAAATATAAGGTTTCAGACCACAATGATATAGAATATACCACAATATGACATATGACAATAACCTTGTTTCCTATTCTGTTGACTTTTGACAAAAGAAGAAAAATTTGATATTCTCAAAATTACTGAAGTGTCCTGTTGACTAGATGTCTATTCTGATTATTTCCAGAAATTTCAATCAATTATCCTACTCTGTATTTTCTTAGGATTGGGTCAATACGATCATATGAGGCACACATGTAAGCCGTAAGCTTCTAAAAATCAAAGTCATAGCAGCTAAAAATTAGGAGATTACTTTCTATAACAATTTCATTATTTTCAAATCACTACTGAAAGGGACTATAACACTTTCAACAGAGCCTCAAAAATAAGCCTGTGTACATATGAAATTTAAGCGCCAATTTCGAGAAAATTATGTATTTACCTTGTCTTAAAATTTAAGCTCAAAATCTTGAGTTTTTTTATGTGAACGTCAAACCGGTTATCTTGACATGTTACCCTTTAAGATTTCAAGTCATTTGTTTAGGCAACCTGATAATCGATTGCTGTTCTTTTAGAGGTCTATCAGTGCAGGACCCATGTGTTGTACTTGATAATGAAATTAATATTTCACCTGCACCTTATTTTTATAAATAAAGAAGTTTTGTTTACCAAAATCTAATCAGGATTAGGCCTTTAAAAATTTATTGTAATTATTTTTTTCAGTTTTGGAGAAAGTGTAAAGCTCCTCCATTCATTTACTGATCAGTTCTCCAGTCAGTCGGGAGCCAACATACTTCATCAATTTACATTCGAACAGAAAAAAACTAAAATAGCTCAGGTATTGTATTTGTTAAAGGAATTTAATCAGTTTGTGCCGCGCTTCGACCTCTAGCTGACTGGTCCCCTCTGGTTTGAGGCTGTGGTTTTGAGCCCTAGTGTGAGCATATGTGACATTGAGATAGGGTCGCCTCTCAGGTTTCCTCTGGGCACTCTGGTTTCCTCCCACTGCGAATTATTGGAATAAAAAAAATTGAAAAACCATATGTTAGTCCCAAAACGACCTAGTTTGTGTCGAGTGGACGTTAAACCCCATTTCTCTCTATCTCAACCATAATCAGTTGTCGATAACATAATATATGATGCATAATATTTCTCAACAAGAAGACTTACCACCCCTTCAGAAATTTATTTTGTTATGGATATTCATACACTGCTAATCAAAACTGGACATTGCTAATCAATTGGCCAATATATCTCTCTTTCTATGATACAGAATACAAGTATAATAGATGTTTAAAAGCCAGTCCCTCATTTGATATTATAAACAGAATACAGGTGTATAATAGATGTATTAAAGCCAGTCCCTCATTCGATATTATAAATATGATATTAGATAAGAAAGGCTGGCGATAGTAAATAGTTCTTGTTGTTCTATATAAAGGAGAGATTCTATTTATTTCTTCGGTATAAACATCAAAATGACAGCTTTAAAATTTGTCCACAACATTATCACCTGTACTGGATTAAGATGCAGAGAGTGCCTAAATGTTAGGGAAGTGAATTGGGTTCAGACAGCAGTGTTTCTGCGCTTCATTGCATTCTAATTGGCAAGGATTCTTTACATGCACAAAAGTCAAACCTTGTGGGTTTTCTCTGGGTCCCTCAGTGCTAAACTCTACTAGGTGCAAGCAAATTATTTAAATAAGTAGGACCCAATTGTTTTTCCGAAATGACCTTGTTTGTGTCAAGTGGACAGTTTATAAACCCCCCTCTCTTTCCCTTCCTTCCTCCCTCTCTCTTACATCGGTCTCACATTAGCCCACATTAGGTGCATAACAGTAAGATGTTAAACCCCATTTCATTTCATTCTCTTACATGTACTTCAAAGTACACAAATGGACCTTGTTTTGTGATCTCTTCTGAAGGACTAGGCAACACTTGAATTTATTACTGATTTTAATAGGTAATTAAATCCTTTTTGTATCAAACTGTTAATTTTTCTCTTATCTTCAATTTAGTTACTTCAACAAGCCACATCTATAATGGTGGATGCAAGGAGTCGTCAACACGGAGTAATAGGAAATCCAGAAACATCCCAGTTACTATTAATAGTATCAGATGGGCGTGGCTTATTTTCAGAAGGAATGGAGGCTGTAAAATCAGCTGTACGGAAAGCCAGAGATGCCAATATATTTCTTGTCTTTGTTATTATAGATAATCCTGAAAATAAGGTAGGCATGTCTATACAGGTTGTCATGGTTACAAGGGGTTTTGGGTGGCAGAGTGGTCATTGAGTCAATCTGGTTTCAACTAGTGTCCCGCTCCTAAATAAACTATTTCTTTAAATGGTTACCCCCCCCCCCCAAGGACCATGTGACCTATGTTTACATTTGATTGGTTGCCTCTGTTTACTGCTATAACCAATCCAACATAAAAGCTTGTATCAAAAACTTCCTTCTCTAGTTTTACTTATGTTATAAAAATGCCAGTTTGTGCCCTGTCCAAACTTTAAGCATATTATATATATTATAATGTGTTGCCCAAACTGGCTAGAATAAAAATCAACTTTAATTGTGTAGAGAATTAACAAGTTTCTTGTTGTTAATTTATCAGAGTTTTTGTTACAAATTAGATAAGATGTAATATTTCTCAACGGGTTGTTATTGTACTGGTGTAGAAATAAGACTACTGATAATGGCAGACATAAATTTTTAAAAAAATATCAAATACCGTTTCCAAGGTGACTGACATTTCTATCTAGCTCGCTGATAGTCCTCATATACTTGGTTCGCTTGGGTGGGTGCTCACAGTTTATCTTTAGGGGTCATTATGGTAAGATTTTGAGGCTTCCAAATGAGAGGTTGGATGGCGGAATGGTTACCATAAGGTCTGTCATTGATTCAACTGGTTGTAAGTGACATGGAGTACTGTCACCTGTCCAACCATCCACTGCTAAAAGATCCCAAGTGCAAGCGAATTATTGAAAAAAAATTATGTTAGTCCTAAAATGACCTAGTTTGTGTCGATTGGACGTTAAACCCCAATGGATAATAACTGATATGGTTGCAATCAAATTCTGACATAATCTAATATTGTTAACAGATATGGTTTTATTCAATTTATGGTATAATCTAATATTGTTAACAGATATGGTTTTATTCAATTTATGGTATAATCTAATATTGTTAATAGATATGGTTCCATTCAAATTATGATATAACCTAATATTGTTTTGTTGTTTGTAGGATTCTATATTAGATATTCGAGTTCCGATATTTAAATCACTCGGAAAGGTAAGACAGTTTACATCTAACGGTGGCTAAGTGGCTAGCATGCCTTGAGGGCGGGTGTTAGCCGATCTCTGCATTGACCGAAAAAGTTCATCTGTCTAGTCTTTTTGATGAGACGGAAAACCAAGGCCCTGTGTACAAATTGGACATTAAACCTCAATTTATATCATTTCATTTCAATAAAAAAATTGGAAGGGGTTGGATGCCCAAATCCAAATGATCTAAAGCATGCATTTTTAATCGCAAGGTCTAACATCAAATCAATTTGCATGTGACAAGGAGCCTTATAATCCTCTAGTTGGGACTACTAATGAAATGAAATGAAATGAAATGAAATGAAATGAAATGAAATGAAATGATAAAGGGTTTAACATGCTACTGTTCTGCCAAGACTGTGCTAATCAAGACGGTCGTAGGTCTACGCTATACAGTGTGCTATGAGGGGAATTGTGTCTGGACAGCGACACTACGGACCACTCTTATAACAAATTCCAACTGTCAAAGGATCTTGCCAGACCATTAATTCTGGAACCCCAGAATACTGTAATACCAATATATATGAAATAAAATTGTTTTTTAACATACTTCTCTGCTCTGACTGGGCTAATTAAAACACATTTTACGTACTTTAAGGTTTTTTTTCCCCGGATAGTAGTGATAGCTATGGCCTCCTTTTATTTTGAATTCCAACTGTTATATTTTTCAGCTTCCAGAAATCAAGAGTTACATGGAAGAGTTTCCGTTCCCGTTTTATATAATACTACGCGACATTAATTCTCTGCCAATCATATTAAGTGATGCATTAAGACAATGGTTTGAGTTAGTTACAGCTAATGATAGATGATAACACAGTTAATCAACATCAGCAATAAAAGGGGAATAACTATGATGACAGGCGTAAAGGGGAGACAACTATAATGACAAACATAAAGGGAAAATAACTATCATAAAAAGTATAGAGGGGAGATAATTATCATCAAAAGTATAAAGGGGAGACAACTGTCATGATTTTGATTCTTGTGAAGTCATTTAAAGTGGTGCACTAAATAGAGCTGATGATTGAGTGTGAGAAAATGTGGAAACTGGTATTGGAGGAAAAAAAAGTAAAATCATAGTAAAACACATTTTTCCAAATATCTTTAAATGTGATCATACAAGTCCTCTGTTTGGTCCATTTAATTATTTTTTCCAAACTGAATCTGTCACTTTGTTTCTGATCCTTGAGCTATTTATAAAAAAAGGGTGGGGGGGGGTAAATATAAAAGAAATTTCAAAATAATAAAACCAAATTTCCCATTTTGAGTTAGTTGTTCACTAGTGTTTAGATCACTAAATGGATCATTATAGTAAATAGAGGGGAGATAACTCAAATATTTAGATACCGTCATTTCACAACAGGCCTGGGACTGTACAGCGCAGTGGACGCTTATGGCTAGCCCCCGTATACATTCGCTCTTTTTGAATTGTTTGTTTGTTGTTTTTTGAGTATGGTGTCCTGTCGTTATGTTTGTCTTTTGTGTAAATCATATGTGGTGCAGTCCCCCTGCACTTACTATTAAAGTAGCTAAGTCTCTTAACTCAATATCATCCAAAGTCGTTGATCTTTGAAACACGAAATTATTTGAAAATTTAAATCAATATAGGTACTTTAATGGGTTTCATTGCCATTTGTAACAAGGGACTTGAATAACGAGGAAATATTCGATGTTATATTCCTCTCTGGAGAGCATAAGACTGGATAACTGGCTCTAAATGACGTACGACTGGTTCCTACGTCACTGCGCTATTCTGAATTCAATATACAGGTGAGAAAAGGATTGACGTAGGAGCGAGTCTGACGTATTAGAGCAGGTTATCAAGTCTAGGAGAGTGTGTGCAATAAATACTATCAATGTAGACTGGAATAACCAGACACTACAGATTACGAAATGTTTGTGTCAATTTCCAGATCCCAAATATTAGTAATTTATCTCCTTTAAATATGATGGTTTAATAATCAAATTGTGCCTGATTTTTTGTTTTTACATCCAAAATATGTTAATAAAACAATTGCTATATTATGTTAATAAATATATTACATGTTTTTTTTATTCTATGCATTACATTATTTATGTCTTGTTAAAGATGTATTACATTATATATGTCATGTTATTACAGCTGTATTAGGGGGGTTGGGATGGCCATGTGGTCTAGAGTGGCTTCGACCTCTAGCTGGCTGGTCCCCTCTGGCTTGCGACTGTGGTTTCGAGCCCTGGTGTGAGTATATGTTTTTATTGAAAACAATACATTAGTCCAAAATGACCTAGTTTGTGTCGAATGGGCGTTTAACCCCAGCTGTATTACATTATGCCATGTTAGAGATACATTATGTTATGTTTAGAGATACATTATGTTATGTTAAAGATGTTATGTTAGAGATGCATTATGTTATATTAGGGTTATGTTAGAGATACATTATGTTATATTAGGGCTACGTTATGTTAGAGATACATTATGTTATGTTAGGGCTACGTTATGTTACAGATACATTATGTTATGTTAGAGCTGTGCTATGTTAGAGATACATTATGTTATGTTACAGATACATTATGTTATTTTAGAGATGCATGCATCATATTTTCCATGTTAGAGATACATTGTCATGTTCAAGATGTGTTACATTAGAAACGTGTTATGTTAGAGATCCATGCATCATATTAGCTATGTTAGATATGCATTGTGTCATGTTAGAAATGTGTTATGTCATGTTACATTAGAAATGTGTTATGTCATGTTAGAGATGTGTTACATTAGAAATGTGTTATGTCATGTTAAGAGATGCATGACAAATCATGTTTGTCATGTTAGAGATACATTATGGCATGTTGAAGATTAGGTAATTTTTATGTTGAATTGAATATGTGTCATGTTGTAGGTGTGTTATGTTGTATGTTTTGTAAGATATGGATTATGTTATGTGTGAGATGTATTGCATTATGTTGTTAAATATGTGTTACCCATTGTGTTAAAGCTAATTTCAGCTCTGCAAATGTTTTCAATTTTTATTGTGTAAAATGTTATGTAAATACATATTTAAATAAATCGAAATTCTAAATTGTCTTAATTTCTTTATCAACATGCGACCATGGACCCAGAGATGACCCCATGAGTTTGGACAGGTGGACACTACTCCTTGTCACATCTGAAGTTCTCCTACCAGCCTAAACATAAATTATGCAAGAGCTAAATCTGCCTATTACAATTCTTTCTTTAGGTCTGAAATGTTTTCTTATTATTAATTAGAAATTAATTAAAGATACATTATGCAAGAGCTAAATCTGCCTATTACGTCAGGTCTTTCTTTAGGCCAGTTATATATGTTATCTAAAAATTATTAATTAACTTATCATGAAATGGATACCTTTAGAAGTTGCTGGACGAGTCACAGTGCAGAATAGCAGATAATCGCATCTGCGTCGGTGCAATTTTCAATATTTTCTTTCACGGACTAGAATAGCATGGAAACGCGTTTGCGGCCGTCAACCGGTGCACCCAGACAACCGGCGCCGCCGTCTGTAAACGGATTCTTTTCCCGACATATCAGGACGAGGTCAACATCTTTGTCCTCGCTTGATTCGTTTGGGTACAGTCTACAGGCAAAGGTTGTTGCCACTTCTTTCAACATTGGCGATGTTTGGAATGGGGTGTCGAAATAGTTGTAAATTGCTCCATGTGATAAGGGGTAGTACTTCATGCATCAACGCGCAACATTATAGCTTACCCTTCAAATTTAAGGAAGAAGTACTGTCTGATCCAGAGAATGAGTGGAAAAGGGCCATGGCTTTGCAAGTTGCCATGCCTAGGTTTGTAGCGATGGTGTTCATGGAGGTCTTTTTAGTTTCCAATTCCGCTTGGGTTGGGTTAGGGTTCAGATTTTCGCGGCCGGATTCAGAGCCTTGATGTGATGGAAATTACAACAAGATCCGTGTCTCCAGTATACACCATCCCAAGTGACGAAGATTTGAGGGCGTGGTGCATTGGTGGACTGTTTGCAACATGGTTAGCTTGATCACCTGCAGTAATGTAGGCATTCTTCTTGTGACAAATTGCTTCTGGCAACCCTTGTATGAGTACTACATGTTTAGCATTATTCTGTATTAAAAAACAGATGTGACGTCATCCTTTGATGTTGGCGTACCATTATATCAAATAATGTACGGGCAACTTGCCAATAGTACATTATTTCAATATTACTACTGGCATGATGTTTTTCACTGTATACGCACGTGCGGAGTCTGTATTTTAAGTAGTTTAATTGTCTCTGGCTTAGACATTGCGTAATATATTGTAAAAACACTCGGACCTGACGGTCCTCTTGTTGTTACAATATATTACTTGATGTCTCGCCCTCGACCATTAAACCACACATAATGTTTCTTTAGGTATCAGAGCATGTTAAAGGGACACTCCCGATTTTAATGGAGTCTCAAAAATAAAAGTCCACCTACGTATGAAATTTAAGCGCAAACTATTAAGGAATGGCGTATTTACCTTGTCTGAAAATTTCGGCTCAAAATATTTAGTTGTTCGGAAGTTGATTTTGGTTCAATGTTTTCGTTAGGTGACCTGATAATCTATTACCTTTCCTTTAGATGTTTATGCAGTACCTTATGCCGAAGGGTAAATGTCACATACACATTATTTCTATAAAATAAAATTCTGGGTTTTTTTTTATTCAGACACCGTATACTAAAGCTTGTGACACCGGTCTCCATTTCCAGATGAAGACAGGTTTAAGTTATATGAAAACGTATCACGTATATTGAATAAGTTGCTTGGTCCCAAGGTGGTTTCTTTAAGGTCTTTTCACACAAAATTAAAGCAGTTTTATTCTCCAAAATATAACCGAGATTGGCCCTTTAACTAATATTTGTAAATTATTTTTGAAACTATTACATTATGAATACCATATTGATAAGCCTTACCCAAGAGGGAAGACGCCATCCCATCAAAAACTAGGCCATTTCGGGACTAACATATGGTTTTTATTCTATTTTAATAATTCGCTTACGCGTAGGGGTCTTTAGCAGTGGGAGGAAACCGGAGGACCCGTGGAAAACCCACGAGGTTGGACAGGCGACTCAACTTCTTGTCACGTATGACCGGATATTTGAAACCACGCCAATTGACTCAATGACAGGCTTTATGATATAGCAAGCACGTGCTAACCAATCGACCATCCAACCCCCAAATTGATCATGAGTGGAAGGATAAAATGGAATCGAGCGCGGTAGACGTAAACAAACATCAAACAGTTACGTAGAATATTTATGTAACTGAGCTTTTAGCAAAACAATTCAGATAATATGTAATTTGGGTCTGGGGTTACTTTGTCTGAGAAAAATATGAATATATATATACAAACATCATTGAGAACTATCCAATCCAATGGAATGCAAGAGAGTGCGCATGAGTAGCTATGACAATTCTTAGGACCTTGACAACCGAAGATTGTTTTTTAGTTTCATAAAAAATATATATCGATACTATGATCCATGCCATTGATAAACTTGTAAAGATAATACAAATATATATTCTTTGAAATTATTGCTCCATGACCAGACGTCATTCATAAAGATCACCCTTGGGACAATTCACCATCATATACTAACTAGAAAATAGCGCATGACCACCATTTGGGATGTTTGAACATGCCCAACGATAGGCTTTTTGCAAAGGTAACACAAATATATATTCTTTGAAGTAATAGTTTTAAGTTTAGACATCATAGTTTCAAGATGGTAGCTCGATTCCCTCTCTTGATTCCAATATTTCAGTTGTTCATGATTGTTTCTGGGAGTTTCGATTCTAAGTTTCTCCAAACAGAAGTTTTGGAGGAACTTGAATTATGTAAAGTAGCTGTTTATAATTTTCAAATATCAGAAATAACAAGTTTTTCTCTGATTGACTGTGGTCGACGTTGTTTGAATGATGGAGACTGTCGAAGATTTATGTATGATGAAGAAACCAAGCAGTGTTCAATGTATGAATCTGGTGGAGACTGTATCACACATGAAGATGTAAATCGTAAAATTTGTTTTCGACTGGTAAGTACGGTGAAAAAAAATAAGGGTTTAACGCCCTACTTTTCTTCGCCGATTAATGAAGACGGGCAGCGGAGCTACGGCTTACTCTTCCATAAAAATCAAGCTGCCAAACAGCAAAATATACATTTTACGAATACGATAACTTTAATTGACAAAAAAAGAAAGAAGAAAGGGGCAACGAACAGTCGTTTGGATGGCGCGACAAACCCAGGTCACATGTACACATTCGCGTGTACATTTGAAATTTTATTAGATTTATCTACTGCTTTCGACATTTTGGACCCTACCATTCTTTTACGTAGATTGAAATTTAAATTCGGTATTTGTGGCTTTGCTTTAAATCTTTTCGAAAACTATCTTGTGGGTAGAAAACAGTGTATTTTAGTCAATTGTAAATCGTGGTCTCAATTTGTTTTGTCATCTGGGGTTCCCCAAAGTACTGATCTTGGTCCGATTGGGGTAGGGGGCAAGGTTCTTTGTTGGAGCTGGAATAAGGGGGGGGGGGGATGGAGAGAAGTTTTGTTTCAGGTAACTTTTTCTAAACAATACCCAATAAGATAAGAACACAACAAAATAAACAAACACAAAATAACAAACAAATAAACAAACAATAACAAATAACAAACTCTTAATGAACAAAGTTATCTCCCTTTTTATGTCAAATATTATATTTTGTTAATTACAGATATCTATGTGTAATGAGATAAATTGTACGAGATGTCCTATTGGTTACTATGGTGATCAATGTCAACATATCATACAAGGTAAATTTCTATTATCTCACAAAGTTCTAACATTAGAAGTCCAGTACAGGCAACTTTCCAGAAGTTGATTTGTTTCGGTTTCTTGATTTTGTAAGCTGTCACAACGTCTATAGTCGATTTCAAAATACAAATCTGCAAGCATGCGGTACTTAGCGGGCTTGATGACACCGGTTTGCGTTTCTTGGTTTGTCAGAAAGAGCGAGTATGGGTTACCCACAAGATTACTTGTCATGGCAGTTTTTTTGGAGCAGAAATTGTTCCCCAACCCCTTTTCATCTTAATGTTCTTATTCTTCGAAAATGACCTATTAACTACGATCAACCCTCAGCATGGATTGTCTGTTCGTTGGACAATTCTGCATCGATTGATAAACTTTTTATATGGCGACAATATGACTGCGATGAAGTTATACTAGAGTATGCTCGGCATTTGTTTGTGTCCCTTGTGCTGCCCCCCTGTGCAACCCCGCCCAAAACGGATTTTAGGAAATTGCTCTTCATTATTTATTCTACAAAACATTAAATACAAATCGTCTCCAGATCGCCGGATTTTCCAATGTTGCCCTCACCATGTCCTTGTCATGTACAAGCTTAGGATTGAAACCACACCACTTGATTCAATGACAAACCTTGTGTTTTGAAGCGTTAAATCACTCAACCTCAAAACCCGCCAAAAATAAGAGAAGACCTTTAAATATGATTTCAGACTGTTCCGATGGATACCAAAAGTCCGTAACTCCACAGAAAGAACTACTGTCCTTCATACAACCAACGGCTAATGGCGCAGTGCTGGAAGTGATCTGTTCTTTCACATATGGTGGGTCAACAGAGATTATTCGAAGAGACACACGCTGTAAAGAAACAGATTTTAACAAAACATGGAATGAATATTCTACCGGATTTGGAAATGTACATGGTAATTATTGGTTGGGTCTTGAAAACATCTTCAATATTCTTCAGAATCACAACACATTTAGGCTGAGCGTGCGCTTCGTGTTCGATGGTGTCAGCTGGTTGCAGGGGAATTACCTAGATTTCAATATATCCAATGCCACTGATAACTACTCAATTAGTCTAGGTGAACTTGTAAATCATGGAAACGATGGACCTGGCGATAGCTTAACAAATGGCACTTTTAACATAAATAACCGACCTTTCTCTACTTTTGATCGAGACTTTAGTAATAATGATTGCCCAGTCCGTTTTAACAGTGGTTGGTGGTATCTGGATGATCCTGTCTGTTCCAGGGCTAACGTCAATGGCAGAAGACCGGGGGTTGGGGTTCCCTTTGAAGCAACATGGCACTGGCAGGATAATCTTGGAAACAGGACTGAATTTGATAGAATTACTATGAGAATCCACAGACTATCTTCCTATTCAACATAAACATCTCGAGCTGTATGCACCCTGGGACGTGCGGAGCTTTTATGCATTCTGGAACGTGCGTTTTTTTGCGCTCTGGCGGGAGGTAACACAACCCGCGTCCCTATCTTATCTAGTACATCATCTTATCACGTGAGACAATGCATCGACGATTTCAAATATGGCGCCAATCTGAACTTTCGGGAAAACCGGTAAAATGGGGAAAAAATTATTATATCGTCTTGTTAGCAAAATAAACAATGTATTTCGGTCACAAACATCAAGAATGGGGAACATATTGTTTATTCATTTTTTTGCTTAATATATTTTAAATTTATATTATTGTGTAAGAAATTAAAAATAAACAACCATCACAGCTTAGTGAAAAATTCGTTTTAGTTAATGATTGACTGCTTTTGAAATTCGGGTGAAAGAAAAAATTTGCTGGTAAATTTTAATATTCTCAGCTTTGTGCGCAATTTTACGGGCATTGGTTATTTTTTGTGAATGCAGCTCCAGCAGTCGGATTAGATAACAGGAACACAGGTCAGCATAGAGCGGGAGTTCGGTTGTCGTCCTCTTCCATTCACCCATTGGTTAGTTTGATTGTTGACAGGCATCATGGACATGTCGGCTGTTGCCCGGATGCACACTTGGAAGACACTCATGTTGATATATTGATCCAACGCGTCACTAGCTGGGGGAATTCACTCCACGTTCTAGTATTCTGCGAGGGCAGCCTCAATCGGACGAGGTCAACATCGTTGTCTTCGTTTTATTCATTTGAGTACAGTCTACAGGCAAAGGCTGTTGCCACTTCTTTCAACATTGGCGTTGTTTGGAATAATAAGGGATGACACTTTATGCACCAACGCGCAACAGAATCGCTTACCCTTCAACTTTGAGGAAGAGGCTGATCGGATAGCCGTGGC
Source organism: Patella pellucida (assembly GCA_917208275.1). Classification (NCBI taxonomy): domain Eukaryota; kingdom Metazoa; phylum Mollusca; class Gastropoda; family Patellidae; genus Patella; species Patella pellucida. Next base: position 86,374,119 of record OU795036.1, on the reverse strand, counting down.
GGCTTCTCACCAATGCAACGAGGGTTCTATCCCAGCTCAGGGCAAGAACTTTATCGTTGTAAGTGAGAGGGATATTCGGTCTCCCGTCCGATCAGGCAGGTTTCCGCCGAGTTCTTCGGTTTCTTCCTGCAGTAATGATCGAAATCATTCGCAAAATCTGTGCCAAGGGCCAAATTGGAAAAAGGCCTCATGCCTAATTTGCTACCCTTGTAAAATGACGCGATTATTATTATTATTATTATTATTATTATTATAAGTACTGTCTGATCCAAAGAATGCGTGGAAAGGGCCATGGCTTTGTGCGTTGTCATGCCTAGGTTTGTGGCGATGGTGTTCATTGGTTGGGTTAGGGGTCAGAATTTCGCGGCCAGATTCAGAGCCTTGATGTGATGGAAATTACAACAAGATCTGTGTCTCCAGTATATATCATCCCAAATGACGAAGACTGGGGGCGTGTAGGAGATGTACTAAGACACGCTTGTCACCTTCCTCGTGGTTGCATTAATTCATTGGTGGACTGTTTGCAACATGGTTAGCTTGATCACCTGCAGTGATGTAGGCATTCGTCTGATTGCTTCTGACAACTCTGGTAGGAGTACTACATGTTTAGCGTTATTCTGTAATAATGTTTCTTGAAATTTAAACGCCAAACTATTAAGGAATATTTAGTTGTTTGGAAGTTGATTTCGGTTAAAAATTTTCGTTGGGTGTCCTGATAATCTATTACCTTTCCTTTAGATGTTTATGCAGTTCCTTATGCCGAAAGGTATTTGTCACATACACATTATTTTTATAAAATAAAATTCTGGGATTTGTTTTATCCAGACACCGTATAATAAAGCTTGTGACACCGGTCTCCATTTCCAGATGAAGACAGGTTTAAGTTATATGAAAACGTATCACGTATATTGAATAAGTTGCTTGGTCCTAAGGTGTTTTTTTAAGGGCTTTTCACAAACAATTAAAGCAGTTTTAGTCTCCAAAATATAATCGATATTGGCGCTTTAACTAATATTTGTAAATTATTTTTGAAACTATTGTATTATGAATACCATATTGATCGGCCATACCCAAGAGGGAAGACGCCATCCCATCGAAAATTATCATTGGCTATGATCGATTTAAAGGGATAAATAATTTATTGTTTTCCTTGATTGAAATACAATCTGTTCTCGGGCAACCTTTCTTTTGACGTCAATTCCCTTGGAACGCGTCGTGTCGTTTGTTACACGCGAAATGCAATGATCTTGTAGATCCCCAGCAAAAAAAGCTGACGATACGCAACACGTGCTTTAATAAGATTAATTATATATTATTTAAGTATGACTTTACGTCTTTTCATTTATTTTCACAGTCATGGTTGTTTGTAATTATATATGTCCCGAGAGACTTATTAAATACATAAACGAATCCTGTGTTGATTGATTGATTGATTGATTGATTGATTGATTGATAAACAATGACAAAAACCATCAGATAAATAGATACAATAGATAGGTGTTCGTTGAAGCAAGTGTTCGCTGATTAGGAGTGCACGCCGTAGCAAGTTCTACTGTACTCGACACATCAGATAAATAAATACTCGACACGTGTCAACAGGTGCGTCTCAAACGGAACGTAAAATAATAATAATAATAATAATCGCGTCATTTTTACAAGGGGAGCAAATTAAGCCTGAGGCTTGTTTTCAATTTGGACCTTGGCACAGATCGTGCGAATGATTTCTATCATTACTGCAGGAAGAAATCAAAGAACTCGAGGGAAACCTGCCTGATCGGACGGGAGACTGAATATCCCTCTCACTTACAACGATAAAGTTCTTGCCCTGAGCTGGGATTGAACCCTCGATGCATTGGCTATCCGACCAGCTATAAAGAATTGGCAGTTCGCACTACAATAGTTGAAAACCAAATAATGTAAAGGCGATGCGCTTAAAGATTGCAGTCATTGATCCTCTATGAACCGCGACTTTAGCTATTGAAATTCTGCCTAGCTACGTTCATTATTTTATACCAGGGCCTCACTGGGGGTGAGTTTTGGTATGTGTGGTTGGGGGGGGGGGGGGCGTCCATCAAATGGGCACAACTACAGTCCCAACTCATCTACAGTAAACTTTTGCGTAATCACTCCGCCGCTGGGGTGTTTTCTAGATATTCGGGGGCAAGGGTCAAATGAGGTCATTTGCACTGAAAGACCACCTTAAGATAAATTCCAAATGTCCCTATTATAAATTAGAACAGTTTGGGCTTTAGTTATTATATTTTACGCTGACATTTTATTGCTTTAAATCTTTCGAATGCAGAATAGACAAATTTCACCTTTTGACCTCCGGCGGCACAAAGAACAGGGGTGAATTTAGCAAGCTTACATTTTTATACGGCCACATTTTCATGTGGACGTATATTGTCGTTGCCCCTGTCCGTCCGGCCGTCCGTCCACAATTGTTTGTGAACACACTGCAGGTCACAATTTTTATCCGATTTCAATGAAACTTGAATGTAGGTTTATCACCATAAGATCTCGGTTCCTGTCGTATTCACATATATCGGACAGTAACTTCTTTTGATTATGGCCTGCCGTACTAGAAGTAACATTAATTCATGTTTTATTTTTTTTTACTGATTTTTCGTTTCGTTTAATTTGGTGGAGAAATTTGTAGATCAGTTGCCACAACAGTTGATGCTGGATTCGTCACGATTAAAAAATAATATCAATTGATGTATGATGTTTAATACATTTTGAATAATAATCAGAAGTTTCAACGAATGACTTTTGTTTTTGATTATTTATTGTTTCAATGTGGACCTAGTAAGTGTTATTTAGACGTTTAATCGTATTTTATGACATAGACCCTGATTATGGCCCCTGATTGTACGAAAAATCACGTTTTAAGGTTGTGGACCCAGTATAGGTCACAATTTTGAACCGACTTTGATGAAACTTGAAATGCATGTTTATAACCCAAAGATCTTGATTCCTGTTGATATTTGCGCTCGTCGTAACGTAATTTCGACTGAATTATGGCCCCTGATTGTCCGAAAAATCGACATTTTTAGCTTGTGGTCCCTCTGGCGGTCACAACTATTATCCGATTTTTTAAAAAAAAAGTTAGGACGGTTGTGTTTTAATTTCGGGAAAATCCCACCAAAACCGACGGACAAAATGGCCGCCACATGTACTCGAATTGTGTAAAAAATATGGCATATCAAGTTTGTGGACCCCGTAGAGGTCAAAATTTCAATCTGATTTGAAATGCATATTTATAGCCGAAAGATCTTGGTTCCATTCGTTATTTCCGCATATCGATTTGTAACTTCATGAATTATGGCCCTCGATAGTAGGAAAAATCACATTCTTTTTAGCTCGTTCTCTTTCCAACTCTTGTATGTGGGTGTAGCCTGTCTGGCAGCGGCTGGTCATTGAAAGGGTGATAACTTTCGATCATTTTCAGCTTATTTCCATGATACAAGAATGGCTGCGCATTCACTTTCAGTGCAAATGGACTCATTTAACCCCGAATATCTCGAAAATGTCCCAACGACTGACTGAGCACCACTCCGCATCGTATTCTACGCTAAAGTTTACTCTAGAAAAGTTGGGTCTGGTTTTGTGCCAATCTCGTTCCCAGAGTCAGCCGCGGGGCCGGAGGCCTCTGGGGCCAAAGACCGTTCATTATCTTCAGATTTTTTAACGCGTAAGCCCCGCCCATGCTGACCTCTGATTGGACAATCTTTTTGGGGTCTTTTTCTCGAAAACAAGATGTCGGGTCGTCGTTTTGTTGGTTGTGAAATGATTCTTGAGTCAAAGTCAACTCGCTGACATAACAAAATTGGATCCTAAATGTAAAAAAGTAAGTTTTCGTAAAGATCTATTTTTCTACGCGTGTGTACATTTTTAAGTGATTCGGTCATCCGAAAACGTAAAATCATATTTCTATGCGTAAAATAAATACATGTCACGTGAGAACCCAGTGTGACCAGAGAAATTTATTTCTCCAAAATTTTTCTGGTTCGAGATTGGTTTTGTGCCCATTTGATTGACACCCCCGCGCACTGAACCTCCAGACTATTACAAAAGTATGATAAAAAAAAAACAGTCTGGATTGTGTTCAACCGAAATCCCACTCTATGCTGACCTGAATGTCTGTTATCCAATCCGACTACTGGAGCTGCATTCACAAAAAACTAACCTATGCCAGAAAAATGTCGAATAAAGCTGAGAACATTTACCCGCAAATTTTCTCTGTCACCCGAATTTTCAAAATGAATCAATTATTATCTACAACGAATTTTCCACTAAGCTGTGATAATTGTTTATTTTAAATTCATTACACAACAATATAAATTTACAATGTGTTAAGCAAAAAAACAACAATATGTTCTCTATTATTTGATGTTTGTGCCAGGAAAACGGAAATACAATGCCCGAAAAATGTTTATTTTGCTAACTAGATGATATAATAATTTGTTCCCCATTTTACCGGTTTTCCCCGAAAGGTCAGATTGGCGCTATTTTTGTAATGGGATGATACTGAAGAAGATATAGACGCCGATTGTTACGTCAGGCTCGGACACAAAAAAAACTGGATGCGCACAGCTCGAAGAGTTTATTGTTTATGTGAAGGTTGTCAAATAAGGATTTATAGATAGCCATCTTTTTTTCTAAGTTCTTCGAATTCTCATATTGATGAGATTAAATTCAGTCCTGTTTCCAAGATCATCCAGCCAGTGCCATGTCGCTTCAAAAGGAACCCCAACTTCCGGTCTTCTGCCATTGACGTTAGCCCTGGAACAGACAGGATCATCCAGATACCACCAGCCACTGTTAAAACGGACTGGACAATCATTATTACTAAAGTCTCGATCATAAGTAGAGAACGGTCGGTCATTTATGCTATAAATCCTATTTGTTAAGCTATCGCCAGGCCCACCCATTGGATGATTTGAAAATTGGCCTAGACTAATTGAGTAGTTATCATTGGCATTTGATATGTTGAAATCTTGGTAAAAACATCGTGATTGGCTGACAGAACCATCGAACATGAAGCGCACGTTCAGCAAGAATTTGTTATGATTTTGAAGAATATTAAAGATGTTTTCAAGGCCCAACCAATGATTACCATGTGCTTTTCCAAATCCGGTGGAATATTCGTTCCATGTTTTGTTGAAATCTGTTTCCTTACAGCGTGTGTCTCTGCGGCTTATGTCTGTTGAGCCGCTAAATTGGAAATAACAGATCACTTCCAACACCGCGCCATTTATCGTTGGTTGTATGAAGGACAGTAGTTCTTTCTGTGGAGCCACTGACTTTTGAAAGCCATCGGAACAATCTGAAATAATATTTAAAGGTCTTCTTATTTTTGGCGGATTTGGAGGTTGAGTGATTTAACGCTTTAGATCATAAGGCTGTCATTGAGTCAAGTGGCGTCCTCAGCTTGTACGTGACAAGGACATTGTGAGGGCAACGTGGGAAAATCCGGCGACCTTCAGACGATTTGTATTTAATGTATTTTAGTATAAATAATAAAGACCAATTTCTTACAAATCGTCAAACAAAGTGCCATTTAACCAGATGGGTTTTCGACTGTTTGGCGTGCTGGTGATGGCGGTAGTGTTGAGGGATGGTATAACTTCATCGCAGTCATATTGACCTCATATCAAAAAATTTATCAATTGATGCAAAAATATCCAACAAACAGACAATCCATACTGAGAGTTGATCGCAATTGAATAAATCGTTTTCGTCGAGTGTCGTCTCAAAGAACAAGAATTTTGGGATGAAAAGCGGTTGGCGAGCAATTTCTGGTCCCCAAAAACTGTCATGACAACTAGCCTTATGAATAACCCCAAAGCTTTTACCGGAACCCATTTCTCACTCAATTTGTACCCGAGAATCGCAAATCGGTGTCATCAAGCCTGCCAAGTACCGCATGCTTCCTGCAAAAGTAAATTTTCGCGATTGGCTTGAAGATTTTTATTCTGAAATCGCCTATAAACGTTGTGACAGCTGTTTGCCGAATGACTGAAACATATCAATTTCCGGCATCTCGCCTGTACTGGGATTCTTATGATGAAACTGTGAGATAATAGAAATTTACCTTGTATAATATGTTGACATTGATCACCATAGTAACCAATAGGACATCTGGTGCAGTTTACATTAGTGCATACAGATATCTGTAATTAGAAAAATATAATATTTGACCTAAAATAAGGGAGATAACTTTGTTCATTAAGAGTTTGTTATTTTTGTTGTTTGTTTGCAGGGAGGGGGTGGGGGGTTCTTGGGTTGTGTAACGAAAACGTTGTCGGATTCAAATCATTATCATTATTATTATAGTGCGCCCTTTCATATAAAATGTTCAGGGGCACTTTATTTAGTGACAATGTAATCATAAATAAACAACAAGATTATGAATATGTTAACGATTTTATACAGAGTCGGTTAAAGTCTGATTCATTAAATGTATTGTAAGCTGTTTTTTAAAAGAATATATATATTTACAAGTAAGCAATAAAATCAATTCGATATTTAACAGGTAACAAATGTAAATTATATAAAACAGGAGTTATGTGGTCACATTTCTTAGTTAAAGTAACAAGTCTAGCTGCAGTATTCTGTACTTTTTGTAATTGATCTATAAGCTTTAATGGTAGACCACCTACACGTGGATAAAAGTTATCTATTCAAGAAGTGTCTTAGTAGCCTCTACAGTTTCAAATTTAAGTTTGTTACCTATATTTCTAATATAGAGGGTAAATAAAATCGGACCAAGAACAGTACTTTGAGGAACCCCAGATGACAAAACATATTGAGACGACGATTTATAATTAACTAAAATACACTGTTTTCTAGCCACAAGATAGCTTTCTTAAAGATTTAATGCAGAGCCACAAATACCGAATTTAAATTGAAATCTACGTAAAACAATGGAAGGGTCCAAAGTGTCGAAAGCAGTAGATAAGTCTAATAACATTACAAATGTACACGCGAACGTGTCCATGGGACCTCGCTTTATCGCGCCCTCCCAACGACCATTCGTTGTTCCTTGCTTTATTTGTCAACTAAAGTTTGGCAGAGTAGGTCGTAGCTCCACTGTCTGTCCGAGAACTATATAATAATGTATATTTATAAAGCGCATATATCCATCCAGAAATGCATGCTCAAAGCGCTACACAATTATTAACCCGGTCTCTAGGATACAGGTAAAGCCTGATTACCTCCCTTTACCCCCCGAACTCTAAGGAAGAGCCCCAACACATGCAGCATCAACTTGAAATTAAAGGAGCGCATTAGTTTTTTGTGTAACACATACACCATCCTACCGGTACCCATTTACAGCTGGGTAGACTGGAATACAGGGATAAAGTGTCTTATTCAAGGACACAAGAACTCGGCGCACGATTCGGGTCTCGAACCTGCAACCATTCGGTCACAAATCCTACTCTCTAACCATTGCGCCAAATCCCATCTCTATGCCCATCTCTATTAATGAGCTAAGACATTTAGGACGTCAAACCCCATTTCAATTAAATTTTTCATGGTACTTACCAGCCGAAAACAAATTTTACGATTCACATCTTCATGTGTGATACAGTCTTTACCAGAGTCATACATTGTACACTGCTTGGTTTCTTTATCAAACATAAATCTTCGACAGTCTCCATCATCCAAACAATATCGACCACAGTCAATCAGAGAAAAGGTTGTTATTTCCGATCTTGGAGAATTATAATCAGCCAGTTTACACGATTCAAGTTCCTCAAAAACTTCTGTTCGGAGAAATTCAGAATCGAAACTCCCAGATACAATCATGAACAACTGAAATATTGGAATCAAGAGAGAGAACCGAGCGACCATCTTGAAACTAGAAACTATGGTGCTGTCTTGAAACTATGATGTCTAATCTTGAAACTATGATGTCTAATCTTAAAACTATAAGTTCGAAGAATATATATTTTTGTTACCTCTGCAAATAGCCTATCGCTGGGCATGTTCAAACATCCAAAATGGTGGTCATGCGCTATTTTCTAGGATGGTGAATTGTCCCAGAGGTGGTCTATAAATGACGTCTGGTCATGGAGCAATAATTTCAAAGAATACATATTTGTATTATCTTTACAAGTTCGTCAATGGCATGGATCATAGTATCGATATATATTTTTATATGAAACAATAAAACAATCTTCTGTTGCCAATGTCCTAAGAATTGTCATAGCTACTCATGCGCACTCTCTTGCATTCCATTGGATTGGATAGTTCTCAATGATGTTTGTATATATATATTCATATTTTTCTCAGACAAAGTAACCCCAGACCCAAATTACATATTATCTGAATTGTTTTGCTCAAAGCTCAGTTACATAAATATTCTACGTAACTGTTTGATTTTTGTTTACGCCTACCGCGCTCGTTTCCATTTTATCACCATCCTTCCACTCATGATCTGTTGGGTGGGTTAGTACGTGCTTGCTATATTATATTAGCCTGTCATTGAGTCAACTGGCGTGGTTTCGAATCCCCGGTTGTACGTGACAACCTCGTGGAATTTCTCCGGGTCATCCGGTTTCCTCCCATTGCTTAAGACCCCTACGCGCAAGCGAATTATTAAAATAAAATTAAACCATATGTTAGTCCCGAAATGTTGAGTGGAGGTTAAACCCCATCTCTCTCTCTCTCTCTCCTTTTCTCATCACTATCACAACCTGATTGAAATACAGATCTATAATTCGTTTCGTTTATTTATACTTTCGATGGCGAAACGAATTATAGATCTGTATTTCAATCAGTGATGAGAGAAGGAGAGAGAGAGAGAGAGTTACAATGTATGCCCCCCCCCCCCTCGAAAAAATCCTGTATCCGGGCCTGGTTATCCTACCAACATTATGTAATTTTAGTAACATTTCATAACATCTTTTAGGGTATCTTTCATCACCTATTTCTAATATTTTTAGCCAGTACTTTATGCATTTGAATTATATGTGACAGACAGTAGTGACCGCCCCAATTCCCCAAGTGCGGTACAGTTCAATTTAATTCATGAAAAGTTAATTTTACGACCCATTTAATCAAATGCCAATCAAAATAAATCATTGTAATGTGTACATATTCATCCAATGATTCTAGACAGGATAATAAAGAGCGATATAAACAACCATATAGTTATTGTATAGTAGCCTATCCTAAACTCGTGTATTTTTTCATAAAGACGTATGGGACATCTTTGTAGATTTTGCAGGTTTTGATACGCTCTAGTGGCCTTTTTTGAGCCCTAGTGTAAGCGTATGTGACATGGAGATAGGGGCGCCTTCTCAGCCTCGTGGCTTTCCTCCGGGAACTCTGGTTTCCTCCCACTGCTAAAGACCCCTACGCGTAAGCGAATTATTGAAATAAAAATTGAAAACCATACGTTAGTCCCAAAATGACCAAGTTTGTGTCGAATGGACGTTAAACTCTATTTCTCTCCCTCTCTCTCTCTCTCTCTCTTTCTCTCTCTCTCTCGTGACCTTATGTTGTGTTCCGCGTTGGATCAAGCCACCTGCGCCCCCCCCCCCGATCGGTTTTTGACACATCTTCACAATATTGTATTAGTGGCGGACCCAGAATATATTCCAGAGTGTGGCTTAAAGAGGTCAGGGGCGAAGCGCGGTTTGATCCGCCACTGTGTATGTACTTCCTTACCTCACGGTCAGTGTTAATTGAGAGATGAGAATATTGGTCAACAGTACGTAAGCTCCTATGCTCCTTTTTACTCCTTCCTTTCTGCAGGGGAACATAATCCATCATTAACTTACTTTTGTAGACCTAATTGTTACAACGATGCAGCAAATCTGGAATTACTGGGATTATTATGGGCTTTATATTCCACCATAGAGCCAGGGTTTGTATCCACACCCGATATATCAGAATAAATATTTTACCCTACATTAACATCGGATGGTCAATACTTGGATTTGCATTGTATCCTCTTTATCCAATATGTCCCTCCATTGTCGTTGTCATAACTAGGAACAATTTTTAACTGGGTAATAAATATATCCTCTCCACTGGGTAATAAATATATCCTCTCCACTGGGTAATAAATATACCCTCTCCACTGGGTAATAAATATATCCTCCCCGCTGGAAGACATGACTGTATTGATATCCTTGTTCTGTTTGTATCAACTGTTTTAACAGTTGATACAAACAGAAAACAAATCAGTCAGTGGCAGTCACATGACATGCAGTGTTGGTTTAAGTAACTGTCCATTATTTCTGGAATTCACGTCAGTGATGCAGAAGGAGGGCCTGGCAAGGTCAGCTACCTAGTCGTTCGGGAAGGACGAAAAACCGAGGTCCCGTGTACACACTGGAGTGCACGTAAAATATCCCCTGGCAGTTGGAATTCGATATAAGAGTAGGCCGTAGCGCCGCTGTCTAGGCAACATTTCCTTCATTTCAAACTGTATGGCGTATGCCCGTCCTCCATTAGCCCAGGTTAGGTACGTAATAATAGGAAATTAAACCCCATTTCATTCATTCATTCCATTATTTTTGGGGCGTTGCAAGACACTAATGTTTTAAGATGTCGATTATTTTAGACAAAGCGTGGCTAAAAGAGGATTAAGCCCTTCAATTGTTAAAACACATGAAAAATGAAAGAAGTCCAGGATCTTCGAGTTTCACAGCAGAATTCTCCTAAATGTTTTGGACAAACTTAAAGCCCTTTGTAATTCGATCTATAAACAATTTCTATGAGGAAAATGAAATGTCTACAGTACACAAATTAGGGATAATAACGTGCATACCCAAACCAAACAAACCAAAAAACATTTTGAAAACTTAAGGCCTTTAACACTTCTGACAGTTTATATAAAACAGCCACAGGCCCACGAGCTAACAGAATAAAAAAAACAATTTGAATAAGATTATTGATAATGATCAAACTGGTTTTATTAAGGGTAGATACATTGGCGACAATATTCGTTTAATATATGACATCCTTGCAAATACAGGAAAACCGCTCAAATACCAGGGCTTTTGATAGTCTCTCCTGGAATTTCATAGATACAGCTCTTGACATTTTTGGCTTTAAAAACTCCATTCAAAACTGGATATCAACCCTACATAACAATTCAGAATCAAGATTTATGATAAATGGGCATCTCTTGGATGCAATTACACTCGGGGGGGGGGGGGTAGACAAGGTGATCCCCTGAGCCCTTATATTTTTATTATATGCACAAAGCTACAATCGATATTAATAAGAAATACAAAAAATATAAAAGGAATAACTATAGATATGGTGAGGAATACCTATTAACACAATACGCGGATGATACATCATTCATGCTTGATGGTTCTCCAGAGTCATTAGCAGCAACACCTGAAACTTTAGACTATTTTGCAATTCATTCAGGCCTAAAAAATAAACTATTCTAAAACAAAAGTGATTTGGATCGGTGGTAAACAAAATTCAAAAGAAGTATACCATTATGCAAGATGGAAATTGGATTGGGGGGGGGGGGGGAAACAAATTTCAATTTATTTGGATTACATTTTTCGGTAGACATAGACAAAATGATTAAAAATAACCATGATAGAAAAATTATGTAAATTCAAAATTTACTCAACATTTGGCAGTGCCGAAAACTTACATTTATTGGGAAAATAACGGTTATCAAAACACTGACATTACCAAAATTAATACATCTGCTTTGCACCCCCCCCCCCCCGCCCAACGTTTACCTAAAACATCTAAATAATTTTTTTTTTTAAAGTAAATACTGAACAAGAGACCTGATAAAATAAGCAGAGATACCCATAACGGAGGGTGGACTAGCATGATTAATATTTTTCACTTTACTACCTCTATAAAAATATCTTGGATAAATCAATTACTAAAATCCAATGCTACCTGGACAAAATTGTTGTAAAGCATAGTAAAAACAACAGTAAGCGAATAAATAAAATATGGAAATAGCTTTATTGGAAAAAAGTGTTAAAATATTACAACCCGTTTTTGGAGAGATATCTTACAAAACTGGGCATTGCTACGGAATATAATGAAACCGAAAAACCTGGTCGACATCAGTTGTACAAATGGCTTGTATAATAAAGATATAACAATAGACAATCAATCAGTACATAATAATACAAATAGTAGTGAAGGAATACATTTTATACAAAAATTAAAAGGTAAAAATAACAAATTTCTTAGTTATGAACAAATTATTAAAAAAAATTCGCATAAAAACAAACTTTTTGAAACATGAATCATTGTTGCAAGCAATCAAAAAATTTGAGAAAAAAAATTAATATAGAACACAGTCTGTGCAGCTTTCTGAAGTATAAAACTAGTGGTAATAGCGAAAAAAACAAAACTACAAAAAAATCATCCTCTAAAATCTCAAAACAAATTTAGACAGGTAGGTGTCTACATAACACACAATGATTGTAAAAGACACTATCTGACACATTTTAACTGCTGTAGTGATACAAACTTACACTAGAGCACCTAATGTATGAATGTCTAAAAGTACTACAAAATTTGGTAATAATTTTTTTTGATGGATTAGAAAAATCACAGAAAGACCATTAATACTTGACAAAACAACAATTTTATTGGGGTAGTCTAGACGAAACCCTGAGTGATAACATATATAATATGGTTAACTGGATAATCATAAATGTTAAATTGTTTATTTACAAAACAAAATTTAAACATACATCACTGAAAATCAAAGCAATTAAAAATATGCAACAAGACAAAATTGAATTAAAAACATATTGCTAGCAAAGGAGTGAAAATTCTGACAAATATGTAAGCTTCTATGATAAATTGAATAAATTACTAGTAGAATAAAGCTGACTTAATCAACTAAATCCATTAAATGGAGAGAGAGATAAATGGGGTTTAACGTCCACTCGAAACAAACTAGGTCATTTCGGGACTAACATATGGTTTATTTTTATTTCAATAAATCGCTTGCGCGTAGGGGTCTTTAGCAGTGGGAGGAAACCCACGAAGCTGGACAGGCGACCCCACTTCTTGTCACCTCAAACCGGGGATTCCAAATCACGCCAGTTGACTCAATGACAGGCTTTATGATACAGCGCGCGCACGCTAACCATTCAGCCATCCATCCCCCACCCCCTCTCCGTACTATCTGTATTTTACAATGGGGTGTCAACAACTCCTTAACCATTTGTCGATTTAATCAAAATGTCGTAATGTCCTTTCAATAGTCTATGCCATATTGTATATACGTCAGGTTTCCAATTAGAAATTTTGACAGATTTATTTTGAAAGTCCTGATGACTATATTTTAGACGAGGGCTATTTTTTTTTTAATTAATTACACAATTTCACAACAATATAAATTTACAATATGTTATGCACAAAACAACTTAATCTTCCCCAATTCCACAACAATAGAAATATACAATATGTTATTCAAAAAACAACTTAATCTTCCCCATTCTCTTATGTTCGTGCCCGTAAAACGGAAATACATTGCCCGATTTATTCTTCTAACTAGATAATATAATACCCCCCCCCCCCAACACTTTACCGTTTTTTTCCTAAATATTCAGATTGAAGAAGATAGAGACGTAGATTATTACGTCCTGCCAGAGCGCATCCCCCCCCCCCAAAAAGAACCCCCAAACCCACACCCTCCTGGGAGCATATAGCTTGAGAAATTTATGATTTTTTTGGAATGTTGCCAATTGATGATTTTTAGTCCGCGATCGTTTTTCCTAATCTCTGATGATTCTCATAACGATACGATTAAATTCAGTCCTGTTTCCAAGATTATCCTGCCAGTGCCATGTTGCTTCAAAAGGAACCCCAGCCTCCGGTCTTCTGCCATTGACGTTAGCCCTGGAACAGACAGGATCATCCAGATACCACCAACCACTGTTAAAACGGACTGGACAATCATTATTACTAAAGTCTCGATCATAAGTAGAGAACGGTCGGTCATTTATGCTATAAATCCCATTTGTTAAGCTATCGCCAGGCCCACCCATTGGATGATTTGAAAATTGGCCTAGACTAATTGAGTAGTTATCAGTGACATTGGATACTAAGTATATTGAAATAATCGTTATAGCCCTGCAACTGGGTGTCAAAACCATCGAATAAGAACTGAAAGCTCAGCTTAAACTTGTTATGATTTTGAAGAATATTAAAGATGTTTTCAAGGCCCAACCAATAATTACCATGTGCATTTCCAAATCCGGTGGAATATTCATTCCATGTTTTGTTAAAATCTATTTCCTTACAGCCTGCTTCTCTGTGAATAATGTCTGTTAACCCACCATATGCGAAATAACAGATCACCTCTGCGCCATTTACCATTGGTTGTATGAAGGACAGTAGTTTTGTCTGTGGAGTTACTGACTTTTGATAGCCATCGGAACAATCTGAAATCAAATTTAAAGGAGCTAAATCTCTGTTCTTTGGCAACTGGAAATGGACACACATTTGTAGCAACGCATATAATAATGTAATATGAATGAATATAAACTGATTTACATTCAATCGCTTCTATCTTTACTATAATTTCTAATTAGTTATGTGCGGCGAAAAACGCTAAGAATTCAAATTGAATGTCAGTATTTGCCGTCTGTTTCTTCCAGTCTACACCGGTAGTATTCTCCTCTGGGGTATGTTACAAATGGCGCTCGAATGCATTCTGACACGCGATTTGTGTGCCAATTTCAAAACGTTCATTTTGTTTTATTTATTGCATCACAGAAGTCCGAAACGAGCCGAACATACTATGGACTAGTATGGATCCTTGTATGACTTCATCACAGTCCGTCGCTGCGAAATTGTCAATCGCATGGAATTAACCTTTTTTCGACGACCGTTGTCCCGAAGAACAAGAATAACAAGAAAAAAAGCGGTTGGAGGGCCGTATTCTTGTGGGTAACCCTAGAGTTTCTGTCGGAACCCAATCTCTCCCCTGACAAACCATGGACAAACCAAGAATCGCAAAACCGATGTCATCAAGCCTGCTGTTTGCTGCTAGTTTGATAGAAGTCTAGCTAAGTACCGCATGTTTCCTCAATCAAGAGAGACATTTTCGCGATTTGTTTGAAGATTTTTATTCTGAAATCGACTATAAACGTTGTGACAGCTTACAAAATCAAGAAACCGAAACATATCAATATCTGGAAAGTTGCCTGTACTGGACTTTGTTAGAACTTTGTGAGATAATAGAAATTTACCTTGTATGATATGTTGACATTGATCACCATAGTAACCAATAGGACATCTGGTACAATTTATCTCATTACACATAGATATCTGTAATTAACAAAATATAATATTTGACATAAAATAAGGGAGATAACTTTGTTCATTAAGAGTCAATCGGCAAACCTCAGGAGATTTCAGTATGCCTTTCGCTAGAAGAAGGGTACCGGCTGCCGAGGTTTGCCGAGTGCAATGAGAGTGTGTACGTGACGATTTGACATATTTCTCCGATACAGCTAATGAAAACGTGCATACATATTATTTATTTAAACATCTCCAACCCGTTTTGAACATGTTATTGTAAAAGAGTCATCATTTTCAAATGTCTCAGCACATTTTGTCTCACATTCCTTTACATTTTGATGTCTTGTCGCACTTTCACATCTTGTCGCACATTCACATTTTGTCGCGGCTTATGCTCATCCGCAGCACATAATCCAAATATTTTACTATTATAAATTTATGTCTTGGCATTTAACATGGGAAATGAACATTTGAGTTTTAACAGGACAATACAAGGTATATTTGGAATTACAGGTAATTGATTCCGCCTTGTGTGTCCGATATCTTTACAACTGATCGTAAGTAATGCCAAATTTCTCGGCGCAGACCTACTATAAAACGAAGACCCTATATTTATTTTTTCCCTTGCTTGTAGGCATCTGATTCTGTTGGTCATGACACCATGACAAGTCGCAACAAGAAAGAGACAGCCGACCTGGTGTACATGTAATGAAATAAAGCAATGCGAAATTTAATGTTATGTATGTATATGGTATTATTGATGATACGGGTCGTAACATGGAAAATGAACATCTGAGTTTTAACAGGACAATACCAGGTATATTTGGAATTGCAGGTAATTGATTCCGCCTTGTGTGTCCGATATCTTTACAACTTATCGTAAGTAATGCCAAATTTCTCGACTTCTCAAAGCTAAAGAGTGCATTCTGAGATCGATAATGTGCGTTATGCTACTCCTTCTCGAAGGTATTCTAAAAGTCACGAAAGTTTGAAGGAGTAGCCAACACAGCATTGGATTTAGTAACAAATGACATGCCGCACATCTACATGTAGTATATGGAACGTAAAATTCTTAGTTCTCTGCTATATGACATATGAGTCATGCTACCCCTTCTCGAAAGTATTCTAAAATGTTCGAAAGTTTGAAGGAGTAGCAAACACTTGCATTATATTTATGAGAAGTAACGTGTTAAATTGTATAATACAAGGTAGTATCGACAGAGAAGTTACTTCTTCCATTAATAGAATAGCATAGAATATCCCAGTAAAACAGCAATTTGTTGGAAATCCTTCTCGAAAGTTGATGGAGTAACAAATATACTGCATTATGATAAAGAACACATGAATAGAGCATCGAAAGTGAAATGACTTATTGTTTGGTGAAACTGTCAAGGTTTTTATTTTTTATTTTTATTGGACCTCGGTTTTTCGCCCATCCGAACGACTATTCGTTTTCCCTTGATTTTGGGGGCAACTAAAGTTTGAAATTTATCTTTTTGGTAGAATACATGTTTTTGCAGTTTGGTAGCTTGGATATCATATAAGAGTAGGCCGTAGCTACGCTGTCAGGAAACTATAAGGTGTATGACCATCTTCGTTAATCGGCGACGAAAAGTACTTGTATGACGTTAAACCCCATTTCAATTTAATTTTTTTATCGTACTTACCAGCCGAAAACAAATTTTACGATCCACATCTTCATGTGTGATACAGTCTTTACCAGATTCATACATTGAACACTGCTTGGTTTCTTCATCATACATAAATCTTCGACAGTCTCCATCATCCAAACAACTTCGACCACAGTCAATCAGAGAAAAACTTGTTATTTCCGATATTGGAGAATTGGGACCAGCGTATTTACACGATGCGGTTTCCTCCAAAACTTCTGTTCTGAGAAATTTAGAATCGAAACTCCCAGATACAATCATGAACAACTGAAATATTGGAATCAAGAGAGAGAACCGAGCTACCATCTTGAAACTATGATGCTGTCTACAAACTATAATTTCAATGACTATATATTTTTGATACCTTTACAAGTGATCAATCGTATTGATCACAATATCGATGTATTTCTTTGATTAAAACAGATTTCTATCGCCAACATCCTAAGTATGGGTTAAGACATCTTCAATAGAAGGCTTCATCTCGCCTTGACTACATACAGCTTGTTCCTGGGGTTAAGATGGCTAGTAATCAATACAGATACTTCTTTCATTTTTTAAGGAACCGTATCAAATTTAGTCAATCAAAGTGTTATTAAACGAAACGAAATTAGGATTAACTTCCATAAGGGTACGGGCTCGATGCCAGTTAGGGGGCAGAATCGGCAATTCTCGAAACAATTCCGATTGCAGACGGTGGGTAACCCATGATACCGATAGTTGGAATCCCAAAAAAGAATATCCTGCAGTACCGCTGTCGAGCCAAGAAAGTTCATCGAAATTTTCCGACGTGGTTCCTTCTTGTCAGTGGTACTGGACCGAGGTCCTGACAAAAGGCGACGTATAGTCGTTTGGATGGCACGGAAAACCGAGGTCACATGTACACATTGGCATTTACGTAAGAGATCCCTCGGTAGTTGGAATTCGATGTAAGAGTAGGCCGTGGCGATGCTGCCCGGTCAAAATTTCCACCATGGCACACTGTATGAGTATGCCCGTCTTCATTATCCCAGCAGTCAAAGCAGAATAGTAGGACGTTAAACCCCATTTCATTTATACTTTCATCAAATAAAACTCACATTGAAAATTTATTTTAAAAAACCCTAAAAGATTTTAATGTACAAATGAAATTCATTTAAATACTTTATTTTTTTTAAAGATCTGACATTTCTACTCATTGAAAAGATTTAATTAACTGTCGAATTGCGCAATCTATTAATGTTAATCGGGCGGTTGTGATTTAGATTTAGATTAATGGATTAGTGCTAATCCATTTATTTACATGGAAACAAAATGACGACAGAGACACGTGACACAGTGTATATAAGTCAGGGCTCGGTGTATCTTAAACATTCACTTTGTCTTCTAGTTATTACTGTTAACAACGTTGTTACCTTTCAACATGAGAGAAATTGTTCATATGCAAACTGGTCAATGTGGCAACCAGATTGGAGCTAAGGTATGTATAAATATATAACTTGTTGCGCTATGCTTTCCTAGGTTGTGAGGTGGGTGGGTGGCCGAATGGTTAACGCGTTTCATCATAAACTCTGTCATTGAGTCAAGTGGTTCCGGTTTTGTTCGGGTCCTCTGCCCCCCCCCCAACTGCAAGCTAATTAATGAAAAAATGAACCATATTAGTTCTGAAATGACTACTTTGTGTCGAGTGGGGCGTAAATATCTCTCTCTCACTCAAGAGGTTCCGATTTCATGTTTGTACGTGACAACGAGAAGGGTCACCTGACCTGTCTCGCGGGTTTTGTCCGGGTCCTCTGCCCCCCCCCCCCCAACCCCCAACTTCAAGCGAATTATTGAAAGAAATGAACCATATGTTAGTTCTGAAATGACCTCCTTTGTGTCGAGTGGGACGTAAATATCTCTCTCTCCCTCTTTCTCTCTCTCTCTACCCTCTCTCTCCGCAAAGACAGGGTCCATGCCCCATGGATGACCACCCTCCCCCTGATAAATGACATTTTCCTCGGTTGACGAAGGATTAAGAGGAAAATTATTTTCGCGTTTTTACGGAAAGGTGTTTCCGTACTTTCTAAAACGTTGTCAATGTGTGCGCACTTCGAGTTCGCTTATTTAACTATTTATTATTTTGGTTTAATTATATTTTAATAATAATTGTAACTATCATAAATGCCATAACTAGATCATGACACCCCGATCACTAAATTATTGTCATTGTCTTTTATTTCAGTTCTGGGAAGTAATCTCTGATGAACATGGTATCGACCCAACTGGAACTTACCACGGTGATTCTGATCTTCAGTTAGAGAGAATCAACGTGTATTATAATGAAGCTACAGGAGGAAAATATGTACCTAGAGCTGTTCTCGTCGATTTGGAACCCGGTACAATGGATTCTGTACGATCAGGACCTTTTGGCCAGATTTTCCGTCCAGATAATTTTGTCTTTGGTCAGAGTGGTGCTGGTAATAATTGGGCTAAAGGTCATTATACAGAAGGTGCTGAGTTGGTCGATTCTGTCTTAGATGTGGTCCGTAAAGAAGCTGAAAGCTGTGATTGTCTACAAGGATTCCAGCTGACCCATTCCCTGGGTGGTGGAACTGGTTCTGGTATGGGAACTCTCCTCATCAGTAAAATTCGGGAAGAATATCCAGATAGAATCATGAACACCTTCTCTGTCTGTCCGTCACCCAAGGTAAGAACGATTATATACGTTGAAAGTACATGCATTGGTTATCGTAAAATCCGATTTTTAATCTAAAGCAATGAAGAGACTAGTGAACATTTTCTTATCAAATTCAGACTACGGGAAGATACAGTGTTGAAATCCTTGTTTTGAACAGGTGGTTGGGATGGCCCAGTGGTCTAGAGTGCCGCGCTTCGACCTCTAGCTGGCCGGTCACCTCTGGCTGTCGGCTGTGGTTTCGGGCCCTAGTGTGAGCGTATGTGACATGGAGATAGGGGTGCCTTCTAAACCTGGTGTGTTTCCTCCGGGCACTCCGGTTTCCCCCCACTGCTAACGACCCCTACGCGCAAAGTTTATTATTGAAATAAAAATTAGTCCCAAAATTAGTCCCAAAATGACCTAGTTTGTGTCGAATGGACGTTAAACTTCATTTCTCTCTCTCTTTGTTTTAAACATACATTATGCAAGAGATAAATCCGCATATTGCAGGTCTTTCTTTAGGCCAGATATTTTAATTAGATATTTTTTTTAAAAAACAAGACCATAATCAACTCTCGATGGCATGGATCTTTTAGATTAAATAAAATTAGAACGGTTCGCCATTTAACTAAAAAAAAATATCTAAAAATTGGAAAGCGAGGCTAAGTCTCTAATATACATGTACCACTGCCCATAATGCACATATCTTGTCAAAACTACATAAATGGGGATAGCTAGGCTCAGAAAAAAGTAATTTGAATGACATCTTTATTTCACATTATCTATTTTGGGGCTTTTATAGTAAGAATATGCAGCTCTTTATCTAAATCTCCCATAACGTATCTTTAATATTTTATTTAATTATAATTTCAGGTTTCAGATACAGTTGTTGAACCGTACAACGCCACCCTTTCAGTTCATCAACTAGTAGAAAACACAGACGAGACCTACTGTATTGACAACGAAGCTCTCTATGATATCTGTTTCCGTACCCTCAAACTGACCACACCCACATACGGTGACCTCAACCATCTAGTTTCGGCCACCATGTCTGGGGTGACTACCTGTCTAAGATTCCCTGGTCAGCTGAATGCTGATCTACGTAAACTGGCTGTCAACATGGTTCCTTTCCCACGTCTACATTTCTTCATGCCTGGTTTTGCCCCCCTCACATCTCGTGGTTCCCAGCAGTACCGAGCTCTCACTGTACCCGAACTCACTCAGCAGATGTTTGATGCCAAGAACATGATGGCTGCCTGCGATCCTCGTCATGGTCGTTACCTTACAGTAGCTACCATGTTCCGAGGTCGTATGTCCATGAAGGAGGTGGATGAACAGATGTTGAACGTCCAGAACAAGAACAGCAGCTACTTTGTTGAATGGATACCCAACAATGTTAAAACTGCCGTCTGTGATATTCCACCAAGAGGTTTGAAGATGTCAGGAACATTTATTGGTAACAGTACAGCCATCCAGGAACTGTTCAAGAGAATATCGGAACAATTCACAGCTATGTTCAGAAGGAAGGCTTTCCTCCATTGGTATACTGGTGAAGGTATGGATGAGATGGAATTTACAGAAGCTGAATCTAACATGAATGATCTGGTATCTGAATATCAACAATACCAGGATGCTACAGCTGAAGAGGAGGGAGAATTTGACGAAGAAGAAGGCGAAGAAGAAACGTAAATAAATCCTACGCAAATCAAAAATAGTTTATCTATATATCTAAATTATGTTATTGATGGTTATGTTTATTGTCATGTAAATTACAATAAATAAAATACATTATATCTACCAGCGTGTTTACTGATGTTAACACGAGACATACTGTTGGCAGTAAGAGAAATAAAATTCGGTTTTACCTCCTATTGTTCTGCTCCTACTGGGATAATAAGAGAGGGGGAGAAATGAGGTTTAAGGTTCACTCTACACAAAAGGTCATTTCGAGACTAACATATGGTTCAATTTCATTTCAATAATTCGCTTGCGCGTATGTAGTTTGTAGCAGTGGGGGGAAACCGGGGGACCCAGAGAAAACCATTCAGGTTGGACAGGCGATCATACGCCTTGCCACGTACCCGCACCACCGACAAGGGGTAAACCACGTCGGAAAACAACGGATAAACTTTATCGTCCAAGACCGGGAACAAACCAGCGACCCATCGGTTGAGCGAGAGTGTAGGAAAGATGTAGCTATAATATATTCTAGTGTATTCTTGTTTTGTTCATTCGCCCTATTTTACTTTAGCCTTTAGGCCTACTATTGAAAGTAAATCAGTGTTTACTGTAACACACCATCGGATGCTTTCCACACCGAGTTTCCAACGATCGAAGGGCGAATGGTACATCATAGCCGTTCGTTGTTCATATTGACTACCTATAATAGTTCAACATTTATTGACCATTTGGGGGATTGGGTGGCCGAATGGTTAGCACGCGCGTGCTGTATCTTAAAGCCTGTCATTCAGTCAACTGGTGCGGTTTCGAATCCTCGGTTTTACGTGACAAGTAGTAGGGTCGCCTGTCCAGCCTCGTGTGTTTTCTCCGTGTCCTCTGGTTTCCCCCCACTGCTAAAGACCATTACGCGCAAGCGAATTATTGAAATAAAATTAAAACATATGTGAGTCCCGAAATTACCTAGTTTGTGTCGAGTGAACGTTAAACCCCATCAGTGGTGAATAATTCATTCCGCATCCATCATTACTGGGGGGAACAATGACATAAAATTCCACAACTGCGGAATACGCGACCATGCAATAAACTCAATTCTTGTTATGAGTGTCAGACTATCCCTGTTCGTCAAAAAATGAAATGAAAAGAAATTGGGTTTAACTCCTAACGCCATAATGTGTGCTACGAGAGAAATTTTGCCGGGACAGCGGCACTACGGTCTACTCTTATATCGAATTCCATCTACAAAGGGTTCTTTTACGTGCACGCCAATGTCTTTACCAATTAGCCACTGTGATCCACTAGTTCGTCAAACTGAACCAGATAATTTACTAATAATCAGCGTTACCTGTTAACTAACACCCTTGTTCAATATAATATGTTTATTATACTAATACTTGCGGTAGATATACTGATTATCAATATACCGACCATCTTTCGATGCTTATAGACTAATTATATCAGATTGTACATCCATAAAGGATCGACCCAGATGTTATAATAATAATAATAATGTCCTAAAATCCAACCGAAGCTGCTCTTTGGTAACATTATGGTTTTATTTGTTATGTTATGTTATGTTATAATTGTATGACCAGCTTATGTTATAATTGTATGGTCAACATCCAGCTGATCACGATCATCCAGTCTATTCTCTAAACGCTGGCCGGCCACCTCTGGCTTGCGGCTGTAGTTCGAGCCCTGGTGTGAGCTTATGTGGCACGGAGACAGTTGCGCCTTCTCAACCTCGTGGGTTTCCCCTGGTCACTCCGGTTTCTTCCCCATGCTAAAGACCCATACGCGCAAGCGAATTATTGAAATAAAAAAATTAAACCATATGTGGACGTTAAACCCAATCTCTCTCTCTCTCTCTCTCTCTCTCTCTCTCCTCTAACAAGGAAGCAATAAAACATATCAGGTTTAAACTCTACTAGGAACCACCATAAGTGGGTAAGGTGCTGACTCTCTCTCTCTCACTCTCTCTCTCTCCTCTAACAAGGTAGCAATAAAACATATCAGGTTTAAACTCTACTAGGAACCACCATAAGTGGGTAAGGTGTTGACTCGCTAGCCTAGAGGCCGGGTGTTCGATTCCTGCATTGGCCGAGAAAGTTCATCCATATTTTCCGGCGTGGTTTCCCCTTGTCATCGATGCAGGACTGAGAGCCTGACAAGGACAGCTGTCTAGTCGTTCGGGTGGGTAAAAAACCCGAGGTCCCGTGTACACATTGGAAAGATCCCTTTGCAGCTGGAATGCGATATAAGTATAGGCCATAGCGCCGCGGCCGGGGCAAAATTTCGTTCAAAGCACACTGTATGACGTATGCCCGTATTCACTAGCCTAGTTTAGCAATACAGTAGGACGTTAAACCCCATTTCATTCCATTTCGTCCAGTTCAGTTTATCTGAATCTGACATAATGCATCTTTAATTAATACCATATATAATACCTAATAATCAACAATAAAAATCCCCTCGATCGTATTTATATTGATTTCTAGCCATCCCTACACCATACTTGAGACGTTGGCAATGGAAGATTTGTTTAATTAAAAAACACATCGACACTACATCGATATTGATCTTTTGAAATTATAGTTCCAAGCCCTGACGTCATATAGATCATCCCTTGAGAGAATTCACAGGTGTAACCATATGACGTCTTCTGTCTGACCTGGAATGAATGAATGAATGACAAGGGGTTTAACGTCCTACTGTTATGCACTTAACCTGAACTAATTGAAGACGGGCATACGCCATACAGTGTGCTATGAGGGAAATTTTGCCCGGACAGCGGCGCTGCGGCCAGGTCCGGATTAACCATGGGGCACCATGGGGCACAGGCCCCAGGGCCCCCCACATTAGGGGGCCCCCACAAAAAAAATCTAAGTTGCGTCCAGCCACCTCCTCTAGAAATGCCATCATTTCATAGCACTCGCATTTATCACCAGAGCCGGATTAACCATGGGACACAGGCCCCAGGGCCCCCACATTAGGCCTCCCACAAACCACAAAAATACTCAGTTGCGTGCAGCCTCTCCTCTAAAAGTGCATCACATGGATTGGTCCACTGAAATAATGTTAGAATGCGCTAATTTTGTGGCAGAATTTTTTTTTTTCTGGGGGAGGTACTTCTAAATGGCTCCACACAAGTGCCTGAAATACCAGGAAATCGTGTTTTCCGGACTCCAATTACAGAATATTTTCAGAAAAATAAGGCGCTCCCTCCAAAAGGATTGACAACCTTTCAATTATAAAATAATACACTTGATTATGATCGCATAGTGATTCTCCTAAGGCACTGATGAGTCTGTCGGTTTTAATGGCGCCTACACCTGATCCAAATTTTCTTATATCTCTTATGTGGAGGCTTTAAGACGCCCCCGCCACAGGCGCAGACCCAAGGACGTGCGGACACCAGGAGCAAATGCCTCACCCAAAAAATCTGCCGCCATATAAAATATAAAATTGCCACTCAGATATCACCCCAATGGCAGAAAAACGTGTTTCCTGCTTCGTTATTTTTCAAATTCTCTGAGGGAGGACCCCAGACAAGGGTGCCGCCCCCATAGGCGAAGGGCCTCTCCTATCACCTCTTTCTGGCTTGGCGTCTGACGCACCACATGACATTAAAGGGTTCGTTTTGGTCGCCCTTATTCACTTGACAGGACCTTGTTGGTGTTTGGGGGCGCCACCACCAAATTACATGATTTGAGATTTTCGTTCTGGTTGCCCTATCCACGTCGCCTTATGGTGTTTCACACGTCTAATTCTAGTTTAGAGGAAAATGAGTTTCTCATTTTGGTGTGGTTTCATCAAAATGAGAAATAGCGCTGCCGAAATTGACACACCGGAGCGACGTTGATTGCAGCTCTAAGTGGGTGGAAAACGCGTTTGTGACAGTCTTATTTTCAAAATTTTCCGGGGGAGGGGCTTCCAGACCCCCACCCCCACGTTCACACACGCACCGTTCCGCACTCAGTAACTCGGGCATTATATTGGCGTCCCCAACACTCTGCTGCGTCCCCAGTTTTACAATCCTACAAACGACCCTGCCCCAGACCCCCCTTGCGGGGCTTAATAATAATAATAATAATCGCGTCATTTTACAAGGGTAGCAAATTAGGCCTGAGGCCTTTTTCCAATTTGGCCCTTAGCACAGATCGTGCGAATGATTTCGATCAGGGGCCTCCTACATGTTCCAGGCCCCAGGGCCCCCACCATGGTTAATCCGGCGTTGGCTGCGGCCTACTCTTATATCGAATTCCAACTGCCAAGGGATCTTTTACGTGCACTCCAATGTGTACACGGGACCTCGGTTTTTCGTCCCATCCGAACGACTAGGCAGCTGTCCTTGTCAGGCCCTCCTCCTGTATCACTGACAAGGGGAAATCACGTGGGAAAATCGAGATGAACTTTCTCGGCCAATGCAGGGATCGAACACTCGACCTCCAGGCTAGCGAACCAGCGACTTATCCACTTAGCCACCTGGAAAGCGGGGCTGGAGATCGCCAGATCTTACATTAGACTCGTGCATCTTGTTACATAATTCTGTTAGCCTTGTGATCGTCTTTTCTTCTCCTTTCACGTTGTGTACTTTTACTGGTTGCTTAAGACGTTCGTCTTCTCTGTTATAACAATGCACGAGTTCGTTTTTACCTTTTATGTAGCATATATAAGTATACATACAAGCATAGTACAGATTACAATTACAGTTACTACTAGCTAAACTCTTCCCAAACCGTATTATTATTATTATTATTATTATTATCCCCCCTGGGGTGTAGGGGGTGATAAGAATATACCCTTCGTGTGTCCTGCGTGTCGTAAGAGGCGACTAAAAGGATCCCTGTAATAGGGCAATGTGTTTGCCGTGCGTTGCGACCCGTGTCGGTGGAGAGTGGAATCCTGGTAATTGAGTGGAGATTTGGCTTGCGAGCCCTTTTCTTCGCAACACATTACTTTGGCCCATGGTTCACCTAGACGGGAGGTCAGAGTGGCCCACTCTGATCAATCGGCTTTGGTCGTTTTAGCTCTGTGGAAGGTACATTTTTCCTTTCCAATGCTTTGTTGTTTTTTAAAACTCAGCAAATTTACCTTTGTGTCCTTAGTACTTTCTACAGAGTGGCGGCTTGGGTCAATCAGGTTAGATAAGTATTTTTACTTTCTGGCTTGAGTATACCCCTCGTCGAGCCCTGAGGCCATGCACCGGATATCCGTGCTAGTCCTCCCCCTGGTAGGCAGGGTAGTAACCTGGGGGACGACGAGGGGTGAATAAAAAATAAATTATTTATGGATTCCCCAATTCCACAAACCCCACTTAATAAACAGAAACGTCCGAATACATAGGACGTTTCTAACTTATTTAACAACCCCACAAAAAGTTTAAAGGCATGGCCGAGGTTTCTCTTAATTGAGAGTCCCTCTACAGACCTTTCAAAAGTTTCACCATTTTTAATATCCAAGGGCATTGCTGGCTTGGCCGGTGAGCCCAAGGCTATTAAAAAACTCAAAAATGGACATCTCTTGATAGAATGTGCTAAGGAACAGCATGCTACCATGCTGCTTAAATCAACATCCTTAGCAGATATAACTATCAAGGTTTCACCACATAGGTCATTAAACTCCAGTAGAGGTGTAATTCGCTGTCGGGATCTTGAAGGCAGCAGTGAGGAAGAAATGGTAGAATACCTTTCTTCTCAAGGCGTGTCACATGTTAAAAGAATTAGTGTACGCCGAGGAGAAAAGGTGATTCCCACAAGCACCTATATCCTCACGTTCAATCGTCCCGACATTCCTAAGACTCTCAAGGCAGGTTATCTTAACATACCTGTTGATTCTTACATCAGTAACCCATTGCGATGTTACAAATGTCAAAAATTTGGACATAGCAAGACCGTCTGTAGAGGTAAGGATACCTGCGCTCGTTGCTGTCATGATGGCCATGACAGCGCTACCTGCCAGGCGAATGTCCAATATGGCAAAAAGAAAAAAGAATTCAACAGGTAATGTCTGAGCGCAAAATATCATATTATGATGCTCGAAAGCAAGTAGATCTAACTGCACTATTTCCTGTTCAATCCCAAGGGAAATCTTATGCAGGTGCAGTACAAGTATCTACCAGAAGCATCTCTGTTCAGACAGATTTGACCTGGCCAAGAAAAGAGGAAATGCCTAAACTTATACCAGATCATGATAAAGGGGCATCGAGCTCCTCGCAGACATGTGAGAGCTCGATAAAAATTATTAATTCTTTGTCTGGCGAGGGCTCATCGTCCTTGCCGAAACCTGAAGATGTTGGGACTACCCCCGACACTTCAGCTCAGAATGGCAAGGGGTCGCTCCCCTCGCCTTCTGCTGATGCTGTCGTTCTTGATTCTAGTTTTGCTGGATCAAGTACACAGCCGAAGGGTATCCCACCTTCTCAAGAGCAAACTGTCCTCTCCAGGAAAGAGAGGAGGTTATTAAAGTTTAGAGAGAGAGTGAAAAAGGGTTCAAAAGACCCTGTCGCTCTCTATAATAGATTTGGGGATGATCTGATGGACGGTATTGTCATCACGGGTGTCCATATGGACCCCGTCGATAAGCCGTCAAAAAATAAAATTCCCTGACAATGGCTAATTCCATTATTCAATGGAATTGTCGTGGTTTAAAATCAAATTTTAATGAAGTTCAATTATTAATTCAAAAATATAATCCTTTAGCTATTTGTTTACAGGAAACTTTCTTAAAGAATTCTGACACTTTGTCTTTTAGACATTTTATTGGTTACCATCATCATGCAGTTGGTGATGGTAGAGCTCATGGGGGTGTTTCTATTTTTCTTAATGGAGATATCCCTCAGAGTCAGGTCACCCTCAACTCGCCTTTACAGGCAGTTGCGGTTAGAGTGACTTTACATATTCCTATAACAATCTGCTCTGTTTATCTTCCACCAAGTTTACATCTTAATCCCAGAGATCTTGATGACCTTGTTGCCCAACTTCCTCTTCCGTTTATTCTGACGGGAGATTTCAATGGTCATCATTCACTCTGGGGTAGTCCAGATGATAACAACAGAGGTAAACAAATAGCGGACTTCATTAACATTAATAATTTGTGTTTTTAAATGATGACTCGCCTACTTATCTACATCCTGCCACAGCTTCTTTTTCTTCCCTCGATCTCACCATTTGCTCTCAGGTCCTGTTTCAGGATTTTACATGGAGAGTGAATGAAGATCTTTGTGGTAGTGACCACTTTCCTATCTTGATTGATAACAATGGTCCCTCTCCGGTCGAAAGACCCCAGAGGTGGAAGTTGCATAAGGCTGATTGGGCTCTGTTTGAATCGTTGTGTCTCTTCTCTTTTGATACAAAGGAGTTAGAAGATGCAGATGAGCCCATGGCTTTATTCACTTCAATTCTTCAAGATGTAGCTGAGCAGGCGATTCCAAAAACCACGACAGAGCCAAAACGTTTCAACAAACCATGGTTTAACGATGATTGCAAAAATGCTCTAAAAGAGCGTAATCGTATCCTGAGACGACTAAAGAACCATCCTTCCATGGAGAATATTGCGGCATACCAGATGGTCCGGGCGAAGGCCCGTAGAACTATACGCCAAGCAAAGAAGTCTTCATGGCAAGGTTACGTCTCTAGGATCAATTCCCGTACCACTTCAAAATCGGTATGGGACAGGATTCGTAGGATTAAAGGTAAATGTAGTGCATTATCAGTTAACCATCTTAATGTTGATAATACCACCTTAACAACATTTCCTGATATTGCCAATTCTCTGGCCAGTACGTTTTCATTCAATTCATCATCCAATTTCTCCTCTGATGCCTTTCGCCGAATTAAGAATCAACAGGAGAAAAGGCGACTTAATTTCAAGTCCCGTAATGATGAATGTTATAATGATCGTTTTTCCATTGCAGAGCTCCGGGATTCGTTAAAGCGAGCCCGGGACACTGCAACTGGCCCAGATGAAATTCACTACCAGATTTTAAAACATCTACCTTATCCAACACTTCTTATTTTACTGGATCTTTTTAACCGGATTTGGGTTGATGGGAATTTCCCTCCTTCGTGGCATGAAGCCACAATAATTCCTATCCCTAAACCGGGTAAAGATCATACGAATCCCACCAATTATCGTCCGATTGCTTTAACTAGCTGTATTTGCAAAACCATGGAGAGATTGATCAATCGAAGGCTTGTTTGGTACCTTGAGTCCAACAACCTCATTACAGACCTCCAATGTGGATTTCGGTCCCAAAGGAGCACTCTTGATCATCTCGTTCGATTCGAAACGTTCGTCAGGGACGCTTTCATCCAGAAGCAACATTTAGTTGCAATATTTTTGATCTGGAGAAAGCATATGATACCACGTGGAAACATGGTATCATGCGCGACCTCCATAACCTCGGCCTACGAGGTCGCCTACCTATCTTTATTAAAAATTTCCTGGAAGATAGGTCATTTAAGGTACGACTGGGATCAATCTTCTCTGACCCATTTCCTCAGGAAATGGGGGTTCCCCAGGGAAGCATATTATCTCCTACTCTTTTTGCGATAAAAATTAACACGATCCCAGCGTGCCTTAAACCAGGTACAAACGGGGCTCTCTATGTTGATGACTTTCAGATGTGCTATGGTTCTACAGACATGCGGATAATCGAACGTAAGTTGCAGCTTTGTTTGAATTCGATTCAACAATGGGCAACCGAAAATGGATTTCGTTTTTCGAAATCCAAGACTGTCTGCATGCATTTCTGTCAGAAACGAGGTTTACATCCAGATCCAGAACTCTTCTTGGATGGCAATCGCCTTCCAGTTGTGGATGAAACCAAATTTCTGGGGCTGATATTTGATAAGAAATTATCATTTATCCCCCACATTAAAAGCCTTAAAAAGAAATGTCTGAAAGCCCTCAATATATTGAGAGTCCTATCAAATACTGACTGGGGAGCAGACCGAAAGGTCTTGCTCCGATTATATAGAGCATTAATTAGATCAAAACTCGATTATGGGTGTATTGTGTATGGGTCTGCCCGCGAGTCTTATCTCAAAGAGCTCGACACCATACACAACCAGGGACTTAGAATCAGTTTAGGAGCATTTCGTACATCTCCAGTGGACAGTTTATACGTCGAGGCGCACGAGCCCTCATTGCACAACAGACGTGATAAATTGGCCCTGCAGTATGTTACGAAAATTGCATCACTTCCAAATCATATTTCATTTAACACCATATTTAGACCTCTTTATGAACATTTGTATTTTGTGAAGACAAATGTTATTCCATCATTTGGTATTCGCATACAACCCCTTTTGTCGGAGGCTGGTATCAGCATGGACAGTATTGCGAATACCCCTGTCTTTGAGACTCCACCGTGGGCTGTATCTCCCCCAAAGATCGATTTCGATCTTACTAAACATAAAAAGAGAGATACATGCCCGACGGTTTTTCAATCTCTCTTCAGAGAGCTAAGGTCTAAATATGGTGATTATGCTCCAATATATACAGATGGTTCGAAAGATGATGATCGGGTAGCTTCGGCTACCGTGACGCCATCCGAGACCATTTCTGTCCGCCTCCCACCTGCTGCTTCAATATTTACAGCTGAGCTCCAGGCTATTCTCCAATAACAAACAGCTTGATCACCCATTAGTAGCAGATATTTTTCGTCTGCTACTATCAAACGAGTTCATCAGCAAGGACATTGTCCTTTGCTGGCTCCCCAGTCATACAGATATCAAAGGGAATGATCAAGCAGACTCGGCTGCCAAGTCTGCTTTAGATCTTCCCATAACCGATTTTTTAATATCATATAAGGATTTCAAATCCAGTATTAATAATTTTATTTATAATCGCTGGCAACGGTCTTGGGATCTTGCAGGCACAAACAAGCTTCATCAAATTAAGCCTCTCTTAGGAGACTGGCCAAGCTCCTATAGAACAAACAGGAGAGATGAAGTTGTTTTATGTCGCTCTCGCATAGGTCATACTTTTTTAACACATATTTTCATCTTAAAGCGAGAGCCTCAACCAGAATGTGAACACTGTCATGTTCCTTTGACAGTGAAGCACATTTTGATTGAGTGCAAGTATCTCAAAGATACAAGATTACGGCACTACAGTTGCCAATCACTTTATCAGTTGTTTGCCCAACCGGGGCTATATTGTAAAGCTCTCGATTTTTTAAAAGAGACAAATTTTTATAGAAAATTTTAATTATATATATCTAATTTTCATTTTCATGTTTTAAATATATATGCATAAAGTTTATATTTATTTTTATTTTGACATTTACTGTGATATTTGTTTTTATTTATGTATATATATGATAATACTGTGATAATTTGATTATAGTTTGTCTCAAAATTCACCATATGTTTGGCGCAATATAGCCCGGTTGGAGCGCATGTGCCATTAAACAACATTTCTATTCTATTCTATTCCTATTATTATTATATTATTATTATTATTATTAAAACATTTATATAGCGCTAATTCCACCAACGGTGTTCAGAAGCGCTTTACAATCATATACCAGTAAAACAGAAAATATATAAAACAACTAAAAGACTACAAAAAGATACAATATAAAAAAATAATACATATCTAATTAAAAGCCTTTTTAGATACGTAAGTTTTAAGAGCACATTTAAAAGATTGTACTGAAGGGCTGGAACGAATATCAGTATCAGAACCAGATGGTTTTAAATCATTCCACAGGTTTGGGGCTATTAATGAAAACGATCTTTCACCATATGTAACCATTCTAGCAGATCTTGGTTTGAGACGATAAATGTCATTTGAACTACGGAGACTGCGAGCATTTGTTTGTTTTTCAATTAGATGACATAAATAAGATAGGGCTAAGCCATGAAAACATTTATAAGCAGTTAAAAGAATCTTAAATTGAATACGATATGGAATGGGAAGCCAGTGGAGTTCTTTAAGTATGGGAGTTATATGATCATGTCTTTTCGTAAGGGTAATAAGTCGTGCAGCGGTGTTTTAAACTTTTTGCAATTTGTATATTAATTTATTGGGTAAGCCGGATAAAAGTGAGTTAAAAGTATCAAGTCTTGAAGTAATAAAAGCATGAACAAGCGTTTTAGTTGAATCCGGGGAACGAAATTTACGAATTTTGCCAAATATTGTTCACGGGATTAGACATGGTCATTTTACTATCAAAATAAGCTCCAATATTGCGAACAGAGTTACTGGGACTGATTTCATTTCCATCAATCTTAATCGAAGTGGTACAGTTATGGTGTTGAGGTTATGATTATATCCAAGCAAAATAAATTCAGTTTTATCCCCATTTAAGCATAGAAAATAAAAATACATCCATAATTTAATTTCATTGATAGTAAGATTGAACCCGTCTGGAAGTCTAATCGGAGTCTGAACTAAAACTTTACAAATGGCTATTTTATAAAGAAACCTGTTAGACACGCGTACCAGTGTGTGTTCATTAGCCTTGACTGACATAACTAACAAAATGATTGGTTAAATTAACAACTGGCCTGATTCCCATCGCGTGTACTTTGTTTACCAAAAACAGGTAATATTACAAGCTATTAATGTTTTTTTATGCCACAACATGTCACTCAAACTCTGAGTTGATTTCAGTACTTTAAGTACATATTACATATCATGTGAATAATGTTAAGACTTGCCAAATGATTAATATAATATAATTAAATTTCATCTTAAACGTTAATCTTAGAAGCAACAAAGTCTACTAAAGGTATTACACAGGCGCTGTAACCTAGAAATAGAGAAAGGTCGATACAAAAAACATTCCAGTATGAGTCCATTGCAAGTCATAGAAGATGAGGAGGATTTTCTTCTGAAATGTAATCAATATATCCACTTTCGGAAATCCTATTTATGCCCAGCTTTTTTTATAATACCCCATACTCCTCGCAGTGTTTCGTGTGATTATAGAGCTAATCCCACTTCTCACTGCTGTAAAGAGAGCAAATTATTGTTCTACATTATGGCTGGCCAATAGCCCGATTAACAACCAATCGCTAACTGCGTAACAGAGCTCCACATTTGACCAAATATGTTTAAATAACGTTACGTCATGACTCACGATTTTATTATGCCCAATTAACCAGTGCACAAGCAGAATATTGAAGAAAAACTAATTGTGTGACAAACGCGGCTATCAGCACGGATATAATGTAAACAAAACTGTTTTGAGACGAACAGCACTTTGATCGTTTTTAATACCTTAAATCACTGTTCAAAGTTTTAGGGAAGACCAACATTTAACGAACGGCTGCCATTGTGCTGCACTTGGGATAAATTTGATTGAACGGGAAGAATAGACACACTCGTTCAAAAGGGCAAGTATCAAAAACTAATCCAGCAATGGTCAGATAGGGATTGTTTGGGCCATTGCTTCATTCTGCATTCTAGTACAAATTGTACAAAACATTTATTTACAATGTTGTCTAGATTTCTCTGACAATTGCGCACTTCAGGAATATAATAATACCCCAGTAATCCCAATGACTTTTTCATTCATTTTCACCTTATTTAATCCCCCTCTCCACAATTATGTTCTTTTATTCGCCCACATTGAGACGATGTTTATACACAGTGTTTAAAAACACGAGACAAATAATCCTATTGATTTTCGATGGTTTCCGATAATAACTACCATACTTATGGACCTTGATCACTATAAATTATCCGGTTAGCTTTAAAATTTCTACACCGTGTTTCCGTTCATGAGACGAAATATCCTATTGATTTTAAATTATTTCGATTACTTTGAAATATGTGTGGACGCTCTTGAGGTTAAAAATAATATCCGATTGACTTTAAATTTATGCACAGTGCTAAATGAAATGTGTAAAAACCCTTTTGCTTTTCAACATTTTCTAGATAGACATATCGCCCTTGATTAATTTAAAATAGCAATTTAAAGACGATGGCTGCAAACCACCCTCTGCAAAACTTTCTGGATTCGCGGGGGAGGGGGATGGATGGCCGAATGGTCAGCACGTGTGTGCTGTATCATAAAGCCGGCCATTGAGTCAACTAGCGTGGATTCGAATCCCTGGCTGTACATGACCTCGTGGGTTTTCTCCAGGTCTTCCAGTTTCCTCCCACTGCTAAAGACCCCTACGCGCAAGCGAAGTGTTGAAATAAAATTCAACCGTAATATGTTAGTCCCGGAATGACCTAGTTTGTGTCGATTGGATGTTAAACCCCCTTCTCTCCTCCCTGTCTCTCTCTCTCCCCCTGTCTCTCTCTCTCCTGGATCCGCGGCTGTATTGGTCAATTTAAGTCAACATTGAAGTTATTATCTTATTGCGAAAATATTTAAGACAAATGAACATTTTTAAATTGACACAAATCGCGTCCCAGAATGCTTTTGAGCGTCAGCTTTATGAAGCGACTCAATGAACGGGGCTAAACATAACCCCAGGGGTTAAATCTATTTGTAAAGATCAGCTCAACTTTCGTCAAGGTCGTCGAGATAGTTGATTAAGGTTAGGGCAAGCCTTGGGCTAAGTAAAGGGCCAAGTTTAAGAATTTGGGGGAGAAGTTAATTACAAATTACAGTAAAAACAGAAACGATTGAATGTAAATCAGTTTTTATACATATTCATATTACATTATTATATGCGTTGCTACCCATTTATGTTAACTTTTAAGTCCCAATAATAAACGAATATATTAAAGCGAGAATTGCAAATTTTCTAAGAAAGTCAAGATAAAATTATTTCTATGTCTTTTGCTCAATATATACGACCATGGGCATTATTTCCCACCCTTAAAAATCACAGAAAATAACAACACCATAAACTCCCCTGTTTTGCTATCAACAACATGGGGCAGCGATTTTCCAACGTTGGAATTTGAAGTTGAAAATGATTTTTTTGCCAATTTCTCAGCTGGCAAGAGTGATATATAGGATTAATAGGATTTTTTTAACAAGGTAGGACTATTTATAGATACCATCTATTTTAAGGCTCTATTTAAATAGATTTAAAAAATATAACTTAAAAATATGAAATAGCAATTGTTATATGTTCTATTCGCCCTATTCTCGTTTGTGTCGAGTTGACGTTAAACCCTATTTCTCTCTCTCTCTCTCCCTCTCTCTCTCTCTCTCTCTCTCTCTTCTATCTCTCTCTCTCTCTCTTCGGCCTATTCTCAGTTATTTTAAGGTTGCAAATAATAGAGATGTATCCCCTTTAAACCTATAATTCTATAATTGTGTGGGTCGAAAGTTTTTTTTATTAAAGGTTATTGGAAATCGAAATTATGGTGAATTATCTATACAAATATAGTTAAAGACAATACATATCAATAGAATAATATAGACATCGTGTACATGTTTTTTTTATATAAACGCCCAATAAGGCTAATTACTTAAAGGCCCAAAACTACTCTTGTTGTAATTGAAAAATATTTCCAAATTTTTATTCTGGTCAATAAATTGTACTCTTTTTTTTTTACAACATTCCATTTAATTGATGATACAAATATTATCTTAACACACCTTATTAATTTTTTTTAGAAAATTCAATTAAATGATTTAAAAAAGCCTTACGTAAACCTTTTTTAAATGTGACTTGGATTTTAAAACATTACGAACCCTCAGGACAAGTAAAATGGGATGTAGTGGATAATTTACACAACAGGTAGAACACTCAAACATCTAGTACTTAATTTGATGGTTGTTTCGTGTTTGCAATGTCTATTTTCTGTCTTGTCCGCAGGTTTATCTTGTAGATTTTTTGTTGTTGTTTGTTTTGCGTGTAGTGCAGTCCTCCTGCATTTACTATTAGAATAAGACTATTGTTTATTTTCTGAAGCTGTCAAGTCAGCAAGAGTGTATTGTCCCTTTAAAGTTACAATTTCATATTTATAAGTTATATTATTATTTTGAAAAATGTATTAAAATAAAGCTCTAAAAAAGATCGTATCTATATTAAACAGTCCTACCTTGTTTAAGAATAATCATATTAATCCTATAATTCACATTGCCAAAAATATTATTTTCAACTTCAAATTCAAACGTTTGAAGATAGCTACTCCGTGGTGGGGAATAGAAAACAAGGGAGGTAATTGACTAATTGTGATATTATTTCCGGTGTGAAGATTTTTAAACGTGATAAATATCGTATAATAGTGAGTTGACAACCTATTGAGCAAAAGACATATAAATAATTATGTTTTGACTTAACTTATAAGCTTGTCTACACTAGGCTAGTAAAAGCCGGCTTTTTAAAAACCCGGCTTTTTCAAAACGCGGCTTTTTCAAAACGCGGCTTTTTCAAGTGTAGCGTCTACACTGACTGAAGTTTTGTAACGGTAAAAGACGATGAACACCGACCTTCGTTATTTATGGAACTTCCGGTTTATTTATTACGCCATCGGCTTCAGTCAATTTTGCAGAGATAATATAATAATAATGATTACTTTGGTTACTTTGGATCAGTTATATATCCAGCTTATGGAATATAGCAGATAGCTGACAGACTTACGGAAGAGGGCGAGTAAACGACGTGCAAGACGATTACGATCGTATATTCGCCGAAGACACTTTCGACTAACATCCTTCGTGGCTATGCCAGTGTTATTAATGTACGGAAGTTCGGGAAGGATGACATCCGGGTACCCGATAAAACCCGGTTTTTACCGTCTACACACATAAAATTGCGTTTTTTTTTAAAAACCGCCTTTTTGATTCTGAAAAATCCTTCAATTATTGCCGGATTTTAAAAAGCCGGCTTTTACGATTGATAAATTGAATAAGCCGGCTTTTAGGAAAAAACCGGCATTTAAAAGGCTAGTGTAGACGGTGAATTCTGCTAGTGTAGATGTAGCTTAAGTGTATGTATTTTTTTTTAAAAAAATGAAGCTTTCCCGGTGACATTTTAAGGGTATGTATTATTTGTTTTAAAAAATGAAGCTTTACCGGTGACCTTTAAAGGGCCTTGCATTTTCTTTTAAAAGCTTTCCCGATGACCTCTAATCTAGTTTATATCGTTAGTATCCGATGACATCAAGAGTTGGTTATGGTCTTGTGTTGTTAATACATGTCTAATTAATAGTTTATAAAACATTCCAGGCCCAGGGAAGGACCTACAATAGGCAGATTGAGCTCTTACATAATGTTTGTTTAATAAAGCTGTAAAATGAAAAATATAATTACATTTAAGATGTATAAAGATCCATCTCATTGGCAAATAAAAACGACGTGAAATGTTAGAACTAGCGAGTATTGTGAAATTAGAGTATGGGACTTTAGTATTGATTTCTAGCCATTTGTTTTAAAAAATACATCGATACTGTGATCAATACAATTGATCCCTTGTAAAGGTATCAAAAATATATAGTCATTGAAATTATAGTTTGTAGACAGCATCGTAGTTTCAAGATGGTAGCTCGATTCCCTCTCTTGATTCCAATATTTCAGCTGTTCATGATTGTATCTGGGAGTTTCGATTCTAAGTTTCTCGAAACAGAAGTTTTGGATGAAATTGTATTGTGTCAATACGCTGGTCCTAATATTGCAATATTGGAAATAACAAGTTTTTCTCTGATTGACTGTGGTCGATATTGTTTGAATGATGGAGACTGTCGAAGATTTATGTTTGATGAAGAAACCAAGCAGTGTACAATGTATGAATCTGGGGAAAACTGTATCACACATGAAGATGTGGATCGTAAAATTTGTTTTCGGCTGGTAAGTATGATAAAAAATTTAATTAAAAAGGGCTTTAACATCATACTATTCTTCGCCGATTAATGGAGATGGACATACGGCTTACTCTTATATGATATCCAAGCTGCCAAACTGCAAAACATGAATTTTACCAATAAAAAAAATTTCAAACTTTAGTTTACGAAAAAAGCAAGGGAAAACAAACAGCCGTTCGGATGGACGAAAAACGGAGCTGTCATAAAAATAAAAAAAAAACTTGCCAGTTGGAATATATAAGTAGAGCGTAGCATTGCTGTTGGGACCAAGGGCCGCGGAGCCGCGGGGGCTAAGTGTGCTTTAGCCCCGGCAATAATTTATAATATTGAAAAACAAAATGTCGCCAAAAACTCAAAAAAGCGAAAAAAGTTTAAGAAGGGGGAGGGGGTGCTTAGTGGGGGATGTTAGGTGAGAACTCTGATGTCCAATTGCGCACGAGACTAGACGAGCCAAAACTCAATCCCGAATCAAAATCTCAAAATGGAGACCATCGTTCGGAGTTGACTGGTTGTTAGCTGTTTCACCATCCATTGAATTCATTCAAACATGGATATGTAGAGATTTAAAACCGTTCGCCAGTACCCTGCCGTTCGCTCGACTTTTACAATGTTTAGCAATAAAACCGGCGGTAAAAAGATTCAATTAAAACTGTCAGCAGTCAGAATCGCACTATCATTTATCATATCCGTGTAACTTTGGTCATGAGCGAATGTGCCGTGCTTCAGCGGTCACAAGATCACACAAAGTCTGCATATACATCATATACAAAAATACTATAACAAATTCTATAACAATTACTCATCAGGCAGCCGGGCAAAGCTGGTCGGATAGCCTTGGCGATAGAGAGGCGGCTTCTAACCAATGCATCGAGGGTTCAATCCCAGCTCAGGGCAAGAACTTTATCGTTGTAAGTTAGAGGGATATTCGGTCTCCCGTCCGATCAGGCAGGTTTCCCCCGAGTTCTTCGGTTTCTTCCTGCAGTAATGATCGATATCATTCGCACGATCTGTGACAAGGGCCAAATCGAAAACAGGCCTCAGGCCTAATTTGCTACCCTTGTAAAATGACGAGATTATAATTATTATATTATTATTATAAGGTTCCTCAGAGTTGAGGGGAATTGTAGGAACCGAACTATCTGGGGTTTCTGGGGAATAGAACATGGTGTTCAAATACATCTTTTTGGATATACTTTGGAGTTAAGGCAATATCATGAATAAATTTATGTTAGGACATACACAGTTTAGCCCTTATGAACATCCATAAAGAGCTAACTGACGCCTTGGATTTAGTCAAGATTGCTAATGACTTCGTTAGCCTAAATGACAATCGTAGGCGAATTTTCGGCAATTTTACAACTGCAGACTTTTCCTAAACAGTCAATATCACTTCCAATCTTCGTGCCGATTCTTGCATTTGATTTGTGCTCCGTGTCCGTGTATGGATGAATTCCACTCTTTCCTACGTTTCCCATTTTCCTATTATATCTTTCTATTCTTTTTTCGCATCAATGATTTTGTAGTACATCGAGCCACAAGCTGTCTGTATCCTGTGACTTTACTTATGCCTCACCTGCTGCATGTTTTTATTTTGTTAAATTTAAATTGATGTTTGATATAGTGTTCAATTTTGATGTAATTGGTGCCTTTAGCTATATAACTTGTAAAATATTGCATTATTGGTGAGTGTGATTGAAACTCTACAAAAATTATTTCATTTGTTCTGTATGGTATTTATTCTCTTCTCGTATGATAGCTGAAAATTGATTTTGGGGCCACATTTTTTCAGATTTCCAGACTGGTAGCGTTCGAGTGATTTTTTTTTCTGAAATGCAAGGAAAAGGCGTTTCTGGCTGTCTAATTTTCAAAATTTTATGGCGGGACAATCCCCAAGACCCCCCTCGCTGGCCACATTGCGTGAGTTATTGTCAGTAGCCCCCCCCCCCCGAAAACTTGGGGCAAACTTCACCCATAGCCATAGCACACGGTATCGAATTTGCACGTTTTCATTAGCTGTATCGGATAAATGTGGTTGAAGGGTGGGAGGGGGTAGAGAAGTTTTAACTCTTGATTCATTCGGACAAGAAAAACAGAACGCAAAAAAATAACCACCCTGAAGTCAAACACACATACACAAAATAACATACCCTTCACGAACAAAGTTATCTCCCTTGTTTTAGGTCAAATATTATATTTTGTTAATTACAGCTATCTATGTGTAATGAAGTAAATTGTACCAGATGTCCTATCGGTTACTATGGTGATCAATGTCAACACATCATACAAGGTAAATTTCTATTATTTCACAAAGTTCTAACATTAAAAGTCCAGTACAGGCGACTTTTCAATAATTGATATGTTTTGGTTTCTTGATTTTGTAAGCTGTCACAATTAACCAGGCCCGAAACCTTAATTCAGCCGACATAGGGGGGCGAGGAAGATAAATTTCCGACAACAAAAAAAACAATGAACGAAGGCCATCGCCGACTGCCGTAAGCAGGAGGAGGGGAGAGCACGAAAATTAGAAGTTGTGAGAGTGAATTTAGGCCTCTATGACATGCAGGTGGCGAATGTGTCGGAAAATTAAGAGTTCCCAACCGACATTAAGTATCTTTCGGCCGAATTTGAGAGGATATGTCGTACTAAAACTCTCTCCCGGCGAAAATGCGAGCATAGCTAACCAGGGTTTTTTTTCCGACGCAGACAGAACAATTCCGACAGGAACGACCATGGGGGGGGGACTCGCCCCCCCCCCCCCCCGGCCCCCCACTAGCCTCGGGCCTGCAATTAACGTTTATAGTCGATTTTAGAATAAAAATCTTCAAACAAATCGCGAAAATGTCTCTCTTGATTGTGAGAGAGATAGAAATGGGGTTTAACGTCCACTCAAAACAACTAGGTCATTTCGGGACTAACATATGGTTTAATTTTATTTCAATAATTCGCTTGCGCGTAGGGGTCTTTAGCAGTGGGAGGAAACCGGAGTGCCCGGAGGAAACCCACGAGGTTGAGAAGTCGCCCCTATCTTTATGTCACATACGCTCACACGAGTGCTCGAAACCACAGCTGCAAGCCAGAGTTGGCCGGCTAGCTAGAGGTCGAAGCGCGGAACTCTAGATCACTAGCTCCTTTAATTTAATATGATTTCAGACTGTTCCGATGGCTACCAAAAGTCAGTGGCTCCACAGAAACGTCTACTGTCCTTCATACAACCAACGGTAAATGGGGCGGTACTGGAGGTGATCTGTTCTTTCGCATACGGTGGATTAACAGAAATTATTTACAGAGAAGCATACTGTAAGGAAATAGATTTTAACAAAACCTGGAATGAATATTCTACCGGATTTGGAAAGGCACATGGTAATCATTGGTTGGGCCTTGAAAACATCTTCAATATTCTTCAGAATCATAACAAATTTAAGCTGAGCGTCCAGTTCTTATTCGATAGTTTTGGCACCCAGTTGCAGGGCTATTACGATTATTTCAATATATCCAATGTCACTGATAACTACTCAATTAGTCTAGGCCAATTTTCAAATCATCCAAACGGTGGGCCTGGCGATAGCTTAACAAATGGCACTTTTAGCATAAATGGCCGATCTTTCTCTACTTATGATCGAGACTTTAGTAATAATGATTGTCCAGTCCGTTTTAACAGTGGTTGGTGGTATCTGGATGATCCTGTCTGTTCCAGGGCTAACGTCAATGGCAGAAGACCGGAGGTTGGCGTTCCTTTTGAAGCAACATGGCACTGGCTGGATACTCTTGGAAACAGGACTGAATTTAATCGTATAACTATGAAAATCATCAGAGATTAGGGAAAATGATTCCTGACTATAAATCCTCAATTGGCAACATTCCAAAAAAAACCATAAATTTCCCGAGCTATATGCACCCATGGGCGTGGGTTTGTTTTGCGCTCTGGCAGGACGTAACAATCTCAACATTCCGGAAAACCGGGTGGGGGGGGGGGGGTATTATATTATATAGTTAACAAAATAAACATTTTTCGGGCACAAACATCAGAGAATTGGGAAGATTAAGTTGTTTTGTGCATCATAACATATTGTAAATTTATATTGTTGTGAAATTGTGTAATAAATTAAAAATAAGATAGCCCTCGTCTTGGCAAAATATCGGAAATATAGTCATCAAAACCTTAATTTCTATCGGGAAAACCGATGGATATACAATATGGCATGGCCTATTAAAAGGACATTACGACATTTGTATGTTGAGATTTGTGATATAATCGACAAATGGTCAAGGAATTGTCGACGCCCCATTGTGAAATACAGATAGTACGGAAGCCAATTAGGGTCAATCAAATTAAAAAAATAAAATTCGGACTATCATATTTTTCTTTTTCAAAAAAAAAGCTTAATTCCACCATTTTTTTTAATTGTTGGAGAGAATGCCTAGGATGGGGCC
The DNA here is from genome assembly GCA_917208275.1 of Patella pellucida. NCBI lineage: Eukaryota > Metazoa > Mollusca > Gastropoda > Patellidae > Patella > Patella pellucida. The sequence continues at coordinate 86,331,705 of OU795036.1, read as the reverse complement.
TAGGATTCGTTCTCTTGCAGAAAAAAAATCTTTGTTTTATTATGTACATGTACATCCACACTCCACTGTCTAGTTGTAAACTTTACCACGAACTTCCATAAATGGATTTATGTAGTTGATTAAGTCAGCTTTATTCTACTAGTAATTTATTCAATTTATCATAGAAGCTTACATATTTGTCAGAATGTTCACTCCTTTGTAAACAATATGTTTTTATTTCAATTTTTTTTATCATATTTTTAATTGCTTTGATTTCCAGTGATGTATGTTTAAATTTTGTTTTGTAAATAAACGATTTAACATTTATGATTATTACATATCACCCAGTGATTCGTCTAGACTACCCAATAAAATTGTGGTTTTGTCAAGTATTAATGGTTTTTCTGTGATTTTTCTAAAACACCAGAAAATTTATGTCAAAATTTTTAGTACTTTTGGACATTCTTACATTAGGTGCTCTAGTGTTTCTGGTATCTCACAACAGTCAGTGCACTGAGGTGAGTCTATAAACTTGATTCTATATAGGAAGATGTTTGTAGTGAGAATTCTGTGTATAATTTTATATTGAAACCAGTGTAAGTTTGTATCACTACAGCAGTTAAAAGGTATCAGATAGTGTCTTTTCCAATCATTGTGTGTTATGTAGACACCTTTCTGTCTAAAATTGTTTTGAGATTTTGGATGATGATTTTTTTGTAGTTTTTTTATATTTCGCTATTACCATTAGCTTTATACTTCAGAAAGCTGTTCAGTTTAAATGGCAATATTGGGGATTGGATGATTCCATTTGTATGTTCTATATTATTTTATTTCTCAAACTTTTTGATTGCTTGCAACAATGATTCATGTTTCAAAAAGTTTGTTTTTATGCCAAATTTTTGAATAATTTGTTCCTGACTAAGAAATTGGTAATTTGTAAGATAAGATAAGATAAGATTTTATTGTATCATTGCATCCACCAAGGACAGCATACACATTTTAAACAAAAGTTGGTCATACAATTATAACATAAGCTGGTCATACAATTCTGACATAAAATTTGGGGTGATCCTTTATGGATGTACAATCTGATATAATAGGTCTATAAACAACGAAAGATGGTCAGTTGAAAATCAGTATAGAGCTAAAATGAAAATTATCTAAACTAGTCTGGAAAGTAAACAAACTATTTCTACTGTAAGTATTAGTATAATAAACATATTATATTAAACAAGGGTGTTGGTTAACAGGTAGCTCTGAAGCTCTTTCTTGGAGACAGTTATATATATATGAAGCAACCTGACTAGCAATTTCGTTTGGGGGATTTAAAACATTAATCAAATTACACGAGATGTGTGGATTGCTTTTGAAAATTGGCGTAAATTTTGAATTTCTAAGATTGTTATATCTATTACAGTCAAATATGAAATGGTATTCATCTTCTATTTGATTATCATAACATTGTTTACATAAACGTGCACGTGGCGGAATATTTTTATAACGACCACGCTCTATCTCGAGATGGTGTGTACTAAGCCTTATTGAAGTCAACGCAACTTTATGGGCCTTCGATTTGACGCAGTGCAAATAGAACGGTATCGCATAAAAATCTGGCTTAATTTTCCCATACGTCCGAAGTTTGTGGATTGATTGCGAATTTTCTTGTTGATCAGTCTGTATTAGGAAAAGGTCGACAAATTTCTTTTCGGTGGCAGATTTTATGTCACATTTCTTTAGGTCATTTTGTTCAAGTTCAAAATATCTGGTTAAAATCCCTATGCTATGACAAAATGATTTTCTTGAACCAGCAGTTTTACAAGAAAGTTCATAATCCGCTACAAATGACGTGCCAAGGAGTTTGTTTTTGTTATCCGATAAGAATCTTTTGAAGTAAAGAAGCATACGCTGATATATGTCCAGAGATAGTGGATGAATACCACATTCAGCCAGACATCCCATGTTACTGGCACGCTTAGGCATATTCAGAATAGATTTACAAATGTTGATCGTACTTCTATTTTCTTCAAATTTATCCCATCTGTCAATCTTAATTATTTTTTTGTTTTTGATAACGTATGAACCCCAAATCTCTGCCCCATAGAGTGCTATCTGCTTAACAATAGAGTGATAAAGTTTTATCATCACTGCAGACGGCAGGGATTCAGTACAGCAGAGTTTCTGTCTTATCGCATACCATGCGCGTCGGGCTTTTTTCATTTGGTCACAAAATGCTGTTTTAAAGCTAGAATTATTAGTAATCGTTAATCCAAGATAATTGTACGTTTCGGTTTTTTGAAGATTAAATTCTTCAAAATAAAATTTATATGCACACTTTTGCTTTTTACTTATTTTAGAGTTAAGGAACGTCATTATTTTGGTTTTATTCGGATTAAGTTGCAGTTGCCAATCGGAACAGAACTCGGATAAATTATTTAATTGATTCTGTAAATCAGCCTCATTTGTGGACAATAAGACTAAGTCATCCGCAAACATAAGATGTGATAACGATTTACCATTAAGCAGCGGGGTGCTAGCTGATGTATTAAGGTAGTTTTGTAGATCGTTAACATATATATTAAACAGGGTTGGGCTCATGTTACAACCCTGCTTGACACCAACCGTCGAGGAAATTACCTCGGATAATTGATCATTAGATTTTATCTTATAAGTTGTTTTATGATACATTGATTGTATAATATTATATACATTACCGTTTATATTATGTTTAACTAATTTGTAGAGAAGTCCAGCTCGCCATACTGAATCAAATGCTTTTTTGAAATCAACAAAACATAGGTACAAATTTTTCTTTTCGTATAATTTTCGGTTTATAATAGTCTTTAATAAAAATAAATTATCTATTGTTCTTTTTCCTGGTCTAAATCCTCCTTGAGATTTATCAAGAATGTTATTGTTTTCTAGGTACTCTGAGAGTCGTTGATTAATAATTGCCAAAAACGTTTTGCCTAAACAGCTAGCTAACGCAATTCCTCTGTAATTATTAACATTATTAATGTCCCCCTTCTTATAGACAGGTATTAAATATGACTCTCTCCATTTGTCCGGAAAATGTCCAGACGAGAGAATGAGATTAAATAACATGAGGTAGTGGTCAATAAGAATACTAGAGGAATGTTTAATCATTTCATTAATTATCAAGTCTGGTCCGCTGGATTTGTTGTTCTTTAGATTTTTTACGGTTCTTTTAAATTCAAACGCAGAGATGGGCTTATTTATGTCATGGTTTATTTTCTTAGTTTCTAAGAGGGTTTCGGTTCTTTTTTTGATCTCCCTGTGGAGTGATAAACTAGGGTCTTCAACCGTCGATAATATATGAGAGAAATGCTGTTCCCATTCACTACAGGAAATATTTGCATGTTCATTAGACTTTTTATTTTCAAGTATTTGATTCACAAGCTTCCAATATTCCCTTGGGTCGTTGCTTTCTAATGCATTAATTTTATCTAAAATTTTATTTTTTACTTCCCGAGATTTAAATTTGGTTAACTTTTTATAGGCCCTACGTCTGTCCGAATATATTTTCAATAAATTTTTATCATTTGGATATTTTTGAAGTTGCCATCTGGCTTTAATCATATCGGTCTGATGGCGTTTACAATCCTTATCAAACCATTCGTTCTTCTTTTGATTTCTTTTCTTTTTATGTTTCCTTAGCTTAAGACCGGTCTTGGCTGCACTTATAAGGATATCACTAAACATTTCTGTAGCATTATTTATCCCATTTAATGAGCTGTCGAAGTTTGAAAGAAGGAAAGCGTTTGAGCGTTTAACCGAGTCTAATTGTTTTAGACAGAATTTAAATGCCTCGTCAGAGCCCGTCGTCCAAACAAAGTTAGCAGCATGCAAATTGTTGTCTTTATTAATTGGCGTTTCAGATATGTTATCGCATGTTGACCTTCTGGGTTTATCTCTTTGAGTGTAGTGACTGGTTTGACCTGGAGTAAACTCGCAATAGATAAGACAATGATCTGAAAATTCATTGATCGGAAGTATGTTAAATGAAGTAATTTCTTTAAAAATGGAATGTTGAACTAAAATATAATCGACGGTACTACAACCGTTATAGTGATAGCATGTCGGAGAACCCAAAACATCACCTAAAGTCCGGCCATTTAAAATACACATGTCCGTGTTAGTACACATATTAATTAGATCTTTCCCGAAGGTATTAACAATTGCATCATTGTTGTTTCGTTTGATTGGTATATTATCAATGAATGAATTTTGTGAAGTAAAATAGGGGAATTGTTTGTCTCGGTCTAATGGTTCTTCGGTATGAAATATATCATCCAGTGATCCAGTTCGCGCATTGAAGTCACCGCCTATAATTACATTGCCTATTTTTTGGTGATTCATTATATCAGTTTCAAGGGTTGCGTATGGATCGTAATTCTTTCTGTGCCAATTTTTTGAATTTTTAGGTGGTATATAAACAATTCCAATATATACGTCATTCTTAATACCGAGGATGGATTTGTTTATTTTACACCAAACTATGTCACCGTCAAGGTTGCTTTTAAAAGTTATGGAATTTGAAAGTGCTAATAAATGTGATTTGATGTATATTGCAACTCCGCCTCTTGTATATGTATGGTCAGAGGTGCAGCTATTTCTTGCATATAGAAAACCTGTATAATTTGACAAAGAATATTTATAACAATCTAAATCTACTTGTTCTTGGGTAACCCAAGTCTCCTCAAAACAAACAACATCTAAATTATTTACAATTTGTTCTATTCTACCTCTACTGGCTACATCGTTAAACTTCGTTGGGAGTCCATTGATGTTCCAAAAACCTATTTTCAAGCTATGCATTATATTTGATATGACTGACGGAGTATAAAGTCGCATACAATACCTATGGATAAAGAACTAAGGAACAATAATTATTGACTATATTTAAGCAGGCGATGTAATTATATTGGACCTTAAACTGCCTAATTAGTGTAATATATATTTAAAAATAAAGTTAAAACAATTCACGTAACACTGAGTGAAATATACACAGGGGAACGACACGACTAGATTGGGTAACACCATATTAATCAAAAGACATTGACGGCGTATTGTCAACGTCTTGCACAAAACAAACATTACTTTTATCATTATCTATTGTATGTGTTTTCACGTGTGGAATGATGCGGGGTGCCATGTGGACTGATGTCTCTTGGCTCATTTAGATAATTACTTTTCAGTCTGGACTGAAGATAATGGGATGTTTCATCTAGGTTTGACCACAGAGATATATGGCATTTTATGACACGTACTAAAATAGCTGTACCGTATTCGTTGGATCTTCGTACAATCCCCTTTTAATGTAACATCGGTTATAATCATAGAATTTTTCACGCACATCTATTAATTCGCACCAATACATATTAGTAACATCCTTTAACATTCTGTTGATGATATTTAATTTACCATTTTCAGCAACATTATCTCTTGGCAGTAATGTTAAAAACTTGATCTTGGCGTTCGGAAATCTTGCCTTGGTGTCCTGTATCAGTTGAATATAATCCTGTCTGCAATGTTCAACTGTTCTAAGACTAGAATCATTAGATCCAACAAGAAAAACAACATTTAAGACATTATCATTATGAGCACAGTTATTAATATAGTGTGACACATCACGTATTTTCACACCTCTTAATGTTTTAGTAAATGTTGATCCCGAGGGATCCAATCTTCTTGGGATGATATATTTAATTATTGAAGATCCAATTACCACATTTCTTTTATTAATTATATGATGCTGGGGTACCATGGAAGGGTATTTATAGTATTCTGCTTGTTTACGGCTGTTTTCATCGGATGGGGTTACAAATCTGTTGTTAGTTGAAATAGTTGACTGGTTTGTTTGGTTTCTGTTGATATCTACATGTGTATGTGGTTCTTTGGGTTTGGTAGTAGCTTTATTTGGGAGGTTATCTCCTTTTTTACCTTCCTTACATTCTGCAGTTATTGATTTATTTTTGGCGGTTGTCGGTTGTGGTTTTACGTTGGACTTCATCTCTTTTAGTTCATTGTCCTGTTCCTTAATTTTTTGTTTCAAATCTTCAAGCGCGCGACCGTGTTCGGTAATGGTTTGTTCCATGTTAGCAACTATTGACATCAGTTCTTGCTTTTCACTTGATAAATTTTTCACACTGTCCTGTAATAACTGTATGGCCGTTTTTAGAAAATCGTCCCCATAATTTGCCCCGTGTTGGACACAGGTCTTAATTCCTATTCGAGTAGAAATAATCTTCCTCCTCTTAGGTTTGCGTTTTCCCTTCGTGGGTATAGCTGGGGTTGATATGTCAGAATTATATGTAGCTGAATTACATACACCTACCATATCTATCGTATGCATAGAGGCATCCGATACCGAGTCATCATGTACTTTCACATTTGGGCTGCATATTTCCGTCATATCGGGTGTACGGAGAGGAGACAGGGGTACATCATCACACGGAATATTAATATCTGGGTGGGAATTGATTTTAGGCGTACTTACTAATCGCAATGACGTAATACACAACTTTTTTTTAATTTTTGAACTTGTGGAAGATATGAGCATTGGTGATAGGTCCGAGATGTCCCCCTCTTTATCAGCCAATAATAGGTTAGAACATTTTACGTTTTTACGCTTAATAATCCGATTAAATGAATCTCTTACTTTAATATTAAGTTCACTGGCTTCTTTGTGGTTAATAAGTCCTAGTATAGTTTGTAGGTGATCTGATATAAAAGTGTTATAATTCTGTCCGTTCACAAGTCCACTACATTTAGTATGGTATAAATTAATTGTGTAATTATAACTGTCCTTTCTGTTCGTTTCACAAACTTTCGTAGAAGATGAAGCTGCTCTCCCCATTTGATCAACGTTATTTACTGTTGATATTGCAATATTGTTTTGTTTTCTAAGATTGTTGTAGAAAACCTCTGCACATCGACGAAAGATATGGTAGAAGCCAGAACTAAATTTAAACACTACTCCGCCTCTCGTCTCTTCAAAAGTTATATTATCTCGATAAGTAGCTTTTATTTGTTTTTTTAGATATTCGTTGACGCTTAAAGTATATTTTTCGTGATTGACCGAGTAATCGTTCACCTCGTTCTCAAAATGGCAAGACGTAAAAGACTCTGCATCTGTGACTGTGGTAGCGTGCGCTGTTGCCGCTTCCATCTTTGAAATCTCACAATGCTCCATGTCTAAGATAATATATTGAAAATAATACGTTTTAAAAGTTTCTTACTGTATGTTTGCGTTTCGTCTGATTTCCTTCGAGATTGGTTTATCCTGAGAGTAAAATATATGAAGTTTATAGAATTTTATCCATAGGTATTGCAGCGTTTTTTCTTAGCGGATCAATTCACTGCAGTCACTTGCCGCCATCTTGTAAATATGTTTTCATTTTTGTATAAAATGTATTCCTTCACTATTATATGTATTATAATTCTTGTAAAAAAATGTATTCCTTCACTACTATATGTATTATTATGTATTGGTTGATTGTCTATTGTTATATCTTTATTATACAAGTGATTTACAAGCCTGTACAATTGCCCTGCATACTTCCTGAATCAACTCTGATATGGTGGAGTTGGTCGTCGGGGAGAAATTTCTCACGGGGTTAATCACTTGCATTGCACCCAACCCTAACCCTAAGTCACACCCTTATCCTATTACGTGGTGCCTGTCAGGTTCGCTAAAAATAAGCCATCATCAAGTTTATTAACGCGAGATTTCGTCAATTCACCATAGCCTGTATTGTGACTATTGTGAGGAATGTCTCCCTTGTGCAAAATTTAATATGGTGGAGATACCACATGGGAATCCATATGCCTGTGACCTGTAGTTGTCCCCAGTGACCAGATGCTTGATCTCAAGGTGGTTGCAAGCTTGCGGCCAGCGGACAGGGGGTGCCTGTAGTTAGTCTGCTGCTCCTGGATGACTGGTGCCACTCTCTCCAGGATATCAGGATATCATCGAACACCTCAGGGGTGTATCTGGCGAAGTTTCTGAAGGCAGCAGAGTCTTCTAATCTGAGTTGTGTATTCAAGAGGCTACTGTATTGACCATACTGTTGTCTTCTTTCTTCAGTGAGCCATTGCCTGGTCCAGCAGCTCCCGATGAATAGTCTTCTCCCTCCTGCTGGTAGGTCAACCTCCCCTTGTCTTCGCTCTTCTTCCACCGCCTCAAGGGCTTGGGTGTATTTATACAGTAGGGGGACAAACATCATGTCTTCTTGATTATGCTCTGGTACATCTGAAAACTTCTGGGTCTTCTAGTTCTGCCATCGTGTGTTGAAGTCAAAGTCAAATATAACTTAGGATTAAATTTTTGTTCAAAAGAAGTATCATGTTTTTAAACATGATACTTCTTTTTGAACAAAAATGTATTTTCTGTGATAGAAAAGTCATACAATGTTGCATTATAATTGAGGAATCCGAGGAGGTAATGGTGCCAAGGGAGGTAATGGCGCAGAGCTCACTCCTCTTAGACCACAGATCATTCGGCAAACCTCGACAGATTCCAGGCATCTTAATCTCGACTGCATGACCATCTCCGCCATATTTGATCTATTTTAATGGTTCCGAGTGCAAAAATGGCTAACCCAATGAGGATTTCTGTGGAGAGTGTATTAAATCAACAAACGTCACGTTTGGCATTGGGTTTGTGGAATTGCCAGGGTATTTTATCAAACCAGTAGCCTTGAGACAATATCTCTGCTTATTTATGTATACGCACTCTACAAAAGACGCAATTTGGGACTTTTTTTGTAACAGCGGCACGTTTTCCTATTTGAAGTAAACCGGTAGCCGCATCGCAAATGTATGGTCGTAGGTACATATCAACTACTGTCATGCAGTCAAGTCTAGATGTAGGGTACCGGAATCTGTCGAGATTTGTCGAGTGACCACAGATGTGATTAATCTGAGTAAAAATCTGTAAGATTCTGAATATTTTCTACAAAACATTATGATCATTTAAATTCCGTTTTTTGTCAGTCAAATTAAAATATTTACAATATCAGTCATTCTTTTTACTGCATTTTAATAATGCGATAATTAGGGATAAAGTTAATATTAATTAAAAGCCGTGTTTTTTTCTTCCCATGGAAGAAAATCATCAGATTTCACAAATCCACTAGCAAACAAATTTTACATGTAATTATAAAGTGCAATATTTATGTAAAATTGTGCTGTCTAAATAGTACTGAATTAAAGTATCACACGTTGTACGTATTTTTTTGTAGCCTACTGTATTTCCTCGAATACAACCCCGGGGTTCTATTTCGTTCAGCACCCACCGACCCCCGGGTTCTATTCGAGGCCTGGGTTATAATCGAGGCCGGGTTGTATTTTTTCAGACCCGAATTAATGCTTCAAAACCTTTTATAGGATTGACATTTTGGACAAGTAAAACAAGCAGACAGGGTCGGTCCTGCAATTACGAAGGCTAAACTCTCTGTGCGTGACATGAGACAAATCTACTTCCTGTGCAGGGATCATCAATTAATTTAAATTTTGACAGGAAGTATTCAATTTTTACGTTAGACCCGGGTTATATTAGAGACCCGGGTTCTATTCGAGACCCGGGTTGTATTTATCTTAACACCCCCTTACCCCCAGGTTCTAGTCGAGGCCCGGGTTGTAATCGTGGCCGGGGCTGTATTCGAGGAAATACGGTACTCTCAACCTTTCACAGCTCGGGCGTGGGATTTAAACAGGATAACAGTTACAAAGACACCACACATACAAAGAAACCAATTACAATAACACACAACATAGGGATAAGGAACAATTATGAAGATAAACACAGACAACGAATGCTCTAGTTGTACTTGTATTTTTTTCATTTTTTTGTCAAAAGATCTTTAGGAAGCTGAATATTTCTGAAAAAAAAAACAACCAATAAAAAAAGACTTGAAACAATCATACAAAAGACAGGCAATTCATTGCTTTTCTCTCAGATTCACAAACACTGACGATAAGAGAAATTTTCCAGCTCAACAGTACTCCCTAGATTATAAATGTCTGAAGCAATAATGTCTGCAGATCACTACTACTACATACACGATACATAACATTATTGGATATAATAGTATTGGTCATTTAATTTTTCTTCATAACTTTTGAAATAATCCACTAAGTCTTAGATTTCAAAATTTTATAATTTTCTGCAGGCCCGTAGCCAGGAAGTTGTTTTTGGGGGGGCAAAGATGTTTTCGGGAGGGCCAACTAACATGGGCATCTGCATGAATTTTGCGGTAAAGGCCAATTTTCTTGTGATATTGGGGGGGGGGGCAAGACTCAGTATTGGGAGGGCAGTTGCCCCCCCCCCCCCCCCGTGCCACCCCCTGGCTACGGGCCTGATTTTCTGTTTTATTTTCTGATAAAATTTAACTTGCAGTTCTGATTAGTCTGCATTTTCTTTGCTTCTTTGTGTTCGGTTGTTTGTGCGTTTTCTTGTACGAGTGAAATATGTTCCTTCAATACATTCACTATACATCTATTTAATTGAATATTTTACATTTCACCGATGGTTACTTGTAGACCTACAGTATGCTTACACTCGCATTGCTCGTAGCATAATATGGCAGACCATGACTCATGCAGACATCACATAATGTTTTTCCTGATCATTTTCAATTTTGAGTGATGTCTGTGTCACTTCAGACCCGGGACTGTACAGCGCAGTGGACGCTTGCGGCTAGCCCCCGGATCCATTCACTCTTTTTTGAATTGTTTTTTTGTTTGTTTTGTATGTATGATGTCTTGTCGTTATATTTGTCCTTTATGTAAATCATATGTGGCGCAGTCCCCCTGCACTAACTATTATATGACACTTCAGCGGGCTTTCAAATGGGAAATTCAAAGACAAACTGAGTGAAACTCAAAATTTTGACCACAAGGCATATTGTTGTAAAAACACTGTGAAGATGAAAATTCAATAAATAATAAAGCCAATGGTTTGTTTATCAAAATCAACAGCTTTAAAGACATGTTCAACTTTTCAGAAAATGTTCCATTCCAACGAAAAGATTTTTTTTCTTGATAATCAAATTATCAAAATCAGAATCAGACAAGGCCATGGGCCTGCTAATCAATTACTTATTACTAAATGTAAAGAAGGTATAGACGATTTAGTTTGTCGTACTGCTATTTATTTTCATATTTTAATTAATATTCGACTTCAAATACAAAACATTAAAATGTTTTTACTTGAATTGAATTTAAATTGATAATTCAGTGATGCTATTTTTAAGTAGGCCTACCAGTAAGTAGGGCCTAAACTAAACTTACCAACATCAACAAAACTGACAGTGACAAGATCAAGACTTATGTCTTAAAAAAAATAAAAAATATTGTAGCAATATAGGCCCTACATGTCTTTTAATTCAAAATTGCATAAAGCTAGATCAAAATCAATCTAGCTAGATTACAAAATAACCTCTAGCTGGCCGGCCACCGCTAGCTTGCGACTGTGGTTTCGAGCCCTGCTGTGAGCGTATGTGCCATGGAGATAGGGGAGCCTTCTCAGCCTCGTGGGTTTCCTCCGGGCACTCCGGTTTCCTCCCACTGCTAAAGACCCCTACGCGCAAGCGAAGGATTGAAATACATTAAACCATATGTTAGTCCCGAAATGACCTAGTTGTGTTGAGTTGACGTACAACCCCATTTCTCTCCCTTTCTCTCTCTCACAAAACAATGACAACTCCTGCAGAAGACTGTACCATCCAGACGTTTTTTTATTTCTGTTGTACTGTAAACAGACATACACGTCATAAGATGGATGAATAGGACTACATCAACTTCTAATGGCTCCTATATTTTGAATGAGACATTCCGGTATGCCGTGTCACCAACAGCCATTGCAATAACGCAATAGAAAACCGTTTTATAAAGTGCAGAAATGAATTTCCAAAATCGCTTTACGATATATTTAATAGATCAAGACGAATTCTACATTTGAAAACTTACATAATGTTCCACAATTCAACTACTTCCGAAGAAAGAAGCCTCTTCCGGAAGAGAGCTCTTCTGTAGGTAAGCGCGAACAGGTAGAAGACAGACAAAATGGCTGACAACGCATTAATGTTGTTAATATTCGAAGCACAACATTTTCTAATACATTTCATCAAAGAAAAACAATGTTCGGTGGGTTTTTTTACCTTCCTGGCAACGATCATACACATCTCGTCCATGGTCGGTATGTTCTGCTGGGACGCCATTTTGTTTGAGAAGACCGCGCTACTCTTCTACTGGCTCAGTGGAAGAGCTGGGAGATATTCCGAGAAGGGAAAAGCGCCAATCGAACAGTCAGAAGAGCCGTCTTCCGCTTCCGGAATACCCAATCGCACGCGCCTCATGAAAATCTCACGAAGATTTACGCAATTTGTTTTACAAAGTTAAAGACAGCCGACTTTTATCTTTGTCCAAGATGACCGACAGTTGAAAGGTCAGACCGCTATAGTTCAATGGGTGACGTCACATTCTAATGTTTACCAACAAATTAACTAGCGGCCATGCGAATATTCACTGCGGGATCAGTGTGCGATTTACGTAGCGCGGCCACGCCCCCGAGATTTTGTGTCGAGAATTGACGCCCACCCCTCACTCACATAATAGCGTCGTAGCTATTTATTTAGCCTATTAATATTTTAGAATAATTTTGTTTTTTGCAGTTTGTAGAAAACATATTCTTTTTCACAATTCTGAAATACTAAACAGAAAGGCTTTAACCACAGAATTAACACCGGGCCTCTATAACAAAAGCTTATTCATCTATTTTTCATAAATCATTGTTCAGAGAACACTTCACTAATCAATCGATGACCATTTTTCAGAGAAAAAAAATTAAAATTAAACAAAGTACGAACAATTCAAACCACTAGACAAAACCCGAAGTCCTAAAAAAATCTAATAATAGAACAAAAGCGTCAACACTGACTAGGTAAAAAAACACATGCCAGCCACCCTATAAATATTAAGGTGAAATAAACATCATAGTTTCAAGACAGCATCGTAGTTAAAAGATGGTAGCTCGGTTCTCTCTCTTGATTCCAATATTTCAGTTGTTCATGATTGTATCTGGGAGTTTCGATTTTAAATTTCTCCGAACAGAAGTTTTGGAGGAACATGAATCGTGTAAATTTGCTGATCCTAATTCTCCAATATCAGAAATAGCAAGTTTTTCTCTGATTGACTGTGGTCGATATTGTTTGGATGATGGAGACTGTCGAAGATTTATGTTTGATAAAGAAACCAAGCAGTGTACAATGTATGAATCTGGGGAAAACTGTATCTCACATGAAGATGTGGATCGTAAAATTTGTTTTCGGCTGGTAAGTACCATGAAAAATTAAATTGAAATGGGGTTTAACGTCCTAATTGTCGTCGCTCATTAAAAAAGATGGGCATACGCCATATAGTTCTCGGACAGACAGTGGAGCAAAGCATGTATTTTAAAGGGACAATAACACTCTTGCTGCCTTGACAGGTCGAGAAAAATAAATTAGCCTTATTCTAACTACAAGATTTTTAAGTGTCCTACCTGTTGTGTAAATTATCCATTACAACCTATCTTACTTGTCCCAAGGGTTCGAAAATATGTTTAAATCCAAGTTGCTTTTGAAAGTGCTTACGTAAGGCTTTTCAAACCATGTTACCGCATGTAGTTGAATTTTTCCATTTTTAAAATTAGGTGTGTTAAGATGAAATTTGTATCATTTTTTAATTGAAATATTGTAAAAAAAAGTACAAATTGTTGACCAGAATAATTCAGTTACAACAAGAGTGGTATTTGGGCTTTAAGATAATTTTGAAAACTTTAGTTGGCAAAAAGGATGGACGACGAATAGATATCGGTCTACCTCTAAAGCTTATAAATCAATAACGAAAAGTACAGAATACTGCAGCTAGACTTGTTACTTTAACTATAAATTATTGTGACCACATAACTCCTGTTTCATATAATTTACACCGATTGCCTGTTAAAAATCGAATTGATTTTAAGATTGTTTTACTTAATTTAAATGTTTACATGATTTAGCTCCTGTTTACCTCCCAGATCTTTTAGAACTTTATACACCGAGCCGAACATTACGTACATCAGAAAACTACTTTTAAAGCCTAAAACTGCATTGAATAAGGAATAATCTACCATTTAGTTTAAGATGTTGTACATCTCTTTATACACTTTTTTTAAACAGGCTTTTAACTGACTCTGTATACTATCGTTAATATGTCCATAATCTTGTTGTTTATTTATGATTACATTGTCACTTTGTAAAGTGCCCCTGAACATGTTATATGAAAGGGCACACTATAATAATAATGATAATAATTTGTATCTGACAACTTTTTATTTTACACCACCCAACAAAAATACATACCACCACCCCTCCCCTCGCAAACAAACAACAAACTCTTAATGAACAAAGTTATATCCCTTATTTTAGGTCAAATATTATATCTTTTTAATAACAGATATCTGTATGCACTGATGTTAATTGTACCAGATGTCCTATTGGTTACTATGGTGATCAATGTCAACATATTATTCAAGGTAAATTTCTATGATCTCACAAAGTTCTAATATTAAAAACCCAGTACAGGCAACTTTCCAGAAATTTATATGTTTCGATTTCTTGATTTTGTAAGCTGTCACAACATTTATAGTTGATTTCAGAATAAAAATTTTTCAAGCCAATCGCGAAAATGTACTTTTGCAGGAAGCATGTGGTACTTAGCAGGCTTGATGACACCGATTTGCGATTCTCGGTTTGTCAGAGCGAGCGAATACGATTGGGTGAGAAATGGGTTCCGACGGAAACTCTAGGGTTATCGTCGGTTTTTTGGAACCAGAAATTGCTCGCCAACCGCTTTTCATCTTATAATACTTGTTCTGTGAGACCTCCTACTTCTAAAGACCCCTACGCGCAAGCGAATGATTTAAATAAAATTATACCATATGTTAGTCCCTAAATAACCTAGTTGTGTTAGGTGGTCGTTAAACCCCATTTCTCTCTCTCTCTTTCCCTCTCTCTCTGTGAGACGATACTCATTGAAAATGATCTATTTAAGTGCGATCAACTCTCAGCATAGGTTGTCTGTTTGTTGGACATGATTGTATATATCCATTGATAAACTTTTTGATATGGCGTCAATAATATGGCTTATGATCTAAAGCGTTAAATCACTCAACCTCCAAATCCGCCTAAAAACAGACCTTTAAATATGATTTCAGATTGTTCCGATGGCTTTCGAAAGTCCGTAACTCCACAGAAAGAACTACTGTCCTTCATACAACCAACGGTAAATGGCGCAGTGCTGGAGGTGATCTGTCATTTCACGTATGGCGGCTCAACATACATTAGTCGCAGAGACGCACGCTGTAAGGAAACAGATTTTAACAAAACATGGAATGAATATTCTACCGGATTTGGAAAGGCAGTTGGTAATTATTGGTTGGGCCTTGAAAACGTCTTTAATATTCTTCAAAATTATAAGGAATTTTCGCTGAACGTGGAGTTCATGTTCGATGGTAATGTCTTGCGGTGCCTTTACCAAGATTTCAATATATCGAATGCCAATGATAACTACTCAATAAGTGTAGGCTACTTTACAAATCATGTAAATGGTGGACCTGGCGATAGCTTAACAAAAGGCACCTTTAACATAAATGACCGACCTTTCTCTACTTATGACCGAGACTTTAGTAATAATGATTGTCCAGTCCGTTTTAACAGTGGTTGGTGGTATCTGGATGATCCTGTCTGTTCCAGGGCTAACGTCAATGGCAGAAGACCGGAGGTTGGTGTTCCTTTTGAAGCAACATGGCACTGGCTGGATGATCTTGGAACAAGGACTAAATTTGATTTCATCAATATGAGAATCCGAAGATCAGGGCTCGATTGAAATACATTTTGTTAATTTTCTTTTCTCAAGTATCATCTTAAACCTCTATATAAATGTTTGTAGGTATGAGAACTATTTCCAAAATAAATCATGTAAATTAATCATAACTTGACCCTCAATTTTATATTTTGAATGACACATATAGGGCACCAAAGTCTTAAGGATTCTAAAAGGCATGACCCGGCCTTGCCGAAGAGGTTAGAAAAAAAATATGGCTGACTCTTAATCCTCGCCTGACAACCTTCCCATAAACGATAAACTCCACGAGCTGTGTGCCTCCAGTGGTTTTGGCCTGAGCGTGACATAACAATATGCGTCTCTATCTTCTTCAGTATCATCTTATCACGTGAGACAATGCATCGACGACTATAAATATAGCGCCAATCTAAACTTTCGGGGAAAACCGGTAAAATGGGGAAAAAATTATTATATCACCTAGTTAGTAAAATAAACATTTTTCGGGCAATGTATTCCCATTTTCCGGGCACAAACATCAAATAATAGAGAACATATTGTTGTTTTTTTGCTTAATATATTGTAAATTTATATTGTTGTGTAATGAATTTAAAATAAACAAATATCACAGCTTAGTGGAAAATTCGTTTTAGATAATGATTGATTGATTTTGAACATTTCGGAAGACAGAGAAAATTTTCGGGCAAATAACCTCAGCTTTGTGCGACAGTTTTATGGTATTGGTTATTATTTGTGCATGACTGTTCTAGGTCCAATAGTACAAAAGTTATGAAGCGTAAATCGAAAAAAAGCTGGTGATTGGCAGCCATCTTAGATTTTTGTGGCCATTTTGTTATTTTTGTTGGATTACTCATACATACAAATCTAGGTATAGAGATAAAAATCATCATTCTAGGTTCAATAGTACACACGTTATGAGGCGTAATGCGAAAAAAAGCTGGAAATTGGCAGCCATCTTGGATTTTGGCGGCCATTTTGTTAATTTATATCTGACTGCTTGACACTCGAACCAAAATCGTTCCATAGACCCTTACCTTCAAATTGGTACTTAAAACAAAACTTTTGCATCAATTTGAAATGAAAACAAAAAAATAACCATGCACGCCCCCCCCCCCCCCCACTATTAGCCTACATAAGGTTGTTTCACACAGAAATTGCTTGGCTAGAAATCAGTCATAATACAGGACATAGACCTTCTCTCTTTCGCCTCAAAAGAGGAACTCTTCAAGTTTTATAAACGGCAAATTGTAGAGTGTAATCAATTTAAAACAAATCAATAAGATTCTATATACGAGTCAAAGTCTGGCGAATGCGAGAAGGTATTCGACCAAAATTGGCCTTATATGACGTCACTCAAGATTAAGCCAGAGTATTGTTATTGCTGTTGAACTAATAGTGGTCTGATCCTTAAAGGGAGATAGCTCATTTACTAAAATCTTCAATGAATAATAAAGCTGTAAAGGTCACTTTTACAAGCCATTTTCCCTTAATAAATCAATCCTATTTCTTATCAAGCTTTTATTCATTTCTTCCACAGATCCGATCAAGGGTCCGGATACATTAAAAGCTTACATTAAGATGAAAAGCTTACATTGACGACCGTCAATTAGCAATTACTGCTTAGTAAAACCGAACCAATATCAACACAAAGGAACTACTTTGTCTACTCAATTATATATAATGAAATTGTGAGATTCAGAGATCAACAAGCTGTTTCCTTTCAGTATTACACAGCTTTCTATGAACGCTAATTCCACTCTTAATCGCTTAGTACCAAATGACCTTGTTAGTTTAACCAAATATTTATATAAATATATATATATATATATATATATAATATAAAAACCCCAGAACACATTTTTATTTACTGCAATTACGCACAGGTAATGTGGATTAATTTACATGGAATCCTGGGCAGAAAGAGAAATGAAATGAAATGAAACGCGGTGTAACAAAAGGATATCATTTATGATTTAGGTGCATTGAACTTATTGAACTTATAGATGATTTTGACTTTCACCTGTAGGCCTATATGAACTCTTGGCATAGCTATTTCTTATTAAATCTAATTAATTTAATATGTCCATTACAAGCTATACATGTTCTGTGTACAAGATCCACGCGACTTCAAATGTTTATGCACATGCCGTGACGAGATAAAAGAAACGATTGCAGATATGACTATCTGCCTTATCTGTGTCCTGTTGGTATATAATTGAGTAGTTCACCGAAAGTAAGAAGCACAGAGCCGGGCATCCTCCTCGCAGTGTTCCGTTTGATTAGAGCTAATCTGACTACTCCCTGCTGGACTGAGTGGGTATTATTGTCACTAATTATGACTGGCCAGTGGTCCTATTACTGACCAATCACTGAATTCGTTACAAAGGTATTACCTTTAAAACAAGACGTTTAATTAGGACAACTGTGTTTACGTAACGTTACGTCATGGCTGCACGGGTTTTTTATGCTATATTAACCAGCGCATAGCAGGATATTGCAGCAAAACTAATTGCGTGACAAACGAGGCTATCGGTATTGACGTAAAGTAAACACCACGGTATGGTAACGAACAGACTTTTAACGTTTTTAATAACTTAAATCTTTGTCCAAAATATTAAGGAAGACCCAAGATTAAACGACGGAATGTCATGTTACTGTACGTAAGTAGTAGATTTGATTGAACGAGAAGAATAGACACATTTACTTAAATGTCAAGAATCCGAAGCGAATCCAGCAATGGCCAGAGAGGGATTTCTCGGGCCGTTGCTTCAGGAATATGAGAGCCGGGGTGAGAAGGAAGGCTTG
Organism: Patella pellucida; assembly: GCA_917208275.1. NCBI lineage: Eukaryota > Metazoa > Mollusca > Gastropoda > Patellidae > Patella > Patella pellucida. Next base: position 86,313,015 of record OU795036.1, on the reverse strand, counting down.
GGTGAGTGTAAGGACTCACCCGATTCCAGCCGCTGCCTTGGCAGAATTATAGATGAAATGTTATAAGATGTGTTCCCGTAGAAGACTAGTAGATTTAATATTATGTAGATGTGTTCGTGTCGTAGACTAGTTCCCGTAGTAGTAATAGTTCCAGTATTATGTATTGCTGTTGTATTCCTGTTGTATGTATGACAGTATGTAGCCTAACCGAAGCTGTTTAGATACCTAGCTGATGTAAATAAATCCTTTATCTACGAAACTGCTATCTGTTATCACAACGATTGTGTTACAGCGGTTTAACCTCCTACTGTTCTGCTCCGACTTGGATAATGAGAGAGGGGTAGAAATGGTGTTTAACGTCCACTCGACACAAACGAGGTCATATCGGGGCTAACACATGCTCGCGCGCATGGAATTTTAGCAGAGGGAGTATGTTGTCAATAGAAGATTGTTTTTATGAAAGAAATACATCGATAATGTGATCAATTCATAAAGATTCCCCTGGGACAAGTCACTATGGTATACTATCAAGATAATAGCTCACGAAGGTCATTCATAAAGATCCCTCCTCCCCAGGGACAATTCACCATCATATATTATTATCCAGAACATAGCGCATGACGGCCATTTGGAATGATTAAACATTCCAGACGAAGAGCTATTTCCAAAGGTAACAAAAATATATATTATTCGATACGCTATTTGCAAAGGTGAAATATAGTTATGTTCTTAGACAAAATAGCTATTCTTCGAAATTATAGCTTTAAGATTAGACATCATAGTTTCAAGATTAGACATCATAGTTTCAAGATTAGACATCATAGTTTCAAGATTAGACATCATAGTTTCAAGATTAGACATCATAGTTTCAAGATTAGACATCGTAGTTTAAAGATGGTAGCTCGGTTCTCTCTCTTGATTCCAATATTTCAATTGTTCATGATTGTATCTGGGAGTTTCGATTCTAAATTTCTCAGAACAGAAGTTTTGGAGGAACATGAATCGTGTAAATACGCTGGTCCCAATTCTCCAATATCGGAAATAACAAGTTTTTCTCTGATTGACTGTGGTGGACGTTGTTTGAATGGTGAAGACTTCGAAGATTTATGTATGATAAAGAAACCAAGCAGTGTACAATGCATGAATCTGGGGAAAACTGTATCACACATGAAGATGTGGATCGCAAAATTTGTTTTCGGCTGGTAAGTACCATGAAAAATAAAAAGATTAAATTGAAATGGGGTTTAACGTCCTAATTTTCTTCGCTCATTATTAAAGATGGGCATACGTCATATAGTTCTCGGACAAACAGTAGAGCTACGACCTACTCTTATATCAAAGTCAAGCTGCCAAACTGCAAAGAATGTATTTTACCAATAAGATAATTTTGAAAACTTTAGTTGTCAAAAAAGGATGGACGACGAATAGATGTTGGTTTACCTCTAAAGCTTATAAATCAATTACGAAAAGTACAGAATACTGCAGCTAGACTTGTAACTTTAACTAAGAATTATTGTGACCACATAACTTCTGTTTTATATAATTTACACTGATTGCCTGTTAAATATCGTATTGATTATTTGATTAAATCTTTTAGAAAGCTATCTTGTGGCTAGAAAACAGTGTATTTTAGTTAATTATAAATCGTCGTCTCAATACTGCAGCTAGACTTGTTATTTTAACTAAGAATTGTGACCACATAATTCCTGCTTTATATGATTTACATTTGTTATCTGTTAAATATCGAATTGATTTTAAGATTGTTTTACTTAATTTAAATGTTTACATAATTTAGCTACTGTTTACCTCTCAGATCTTTTAGAACTTTATAAACCTAGCCGAACATTACGTACATCAGATAAACTACTCAGTGCTCTTTTAGTTATCAAGCCCCTGTTTTATGGAATAATCTACCATTTAGTTTAAGATGTTGTACATCTCTATATTCATTTAAAAACAACCTAAAACACATGTATTTATTAAGGCTTTTAACTGACTCTTTATACAATCGTTAAAGGGACAATAACACTCTTGCTGACTTGACAGGTCCAGAAAAAAAAGCCTTATTCTAACTACAAGATGTTTAAGTGTCCTACCTGTTGTGTAAATTATCCATTGCAACCTATCTTATTTGTCCAGGGGGTTCGAAAATATGTTTAAATCCAAGTTGCATTTGAAAGTTCTTACGTAAGGCTTTTCAAACCATGTTACGGCATGTAGTTGAATTTTTCCAATTTTTAAATTTAGGTGTGTTAAGATGAAATTTGTATCATTTTTAAATTGAAATATTGTAAAAAAGTACAAATTGTTAACCAGAATAAAGATTGTAACATATTATTCTGTTACAACAAGAGTGGTATTGGGGCTTGTTTATTTATGATTACATTGTCACTTAGTAAAGTGCCCCTGAACATGTTATATGAAAGGGCACACTATAATAATAATGATAATAATTTGTATCCGACAACTTTTTCTGTTACACCACCCAAGAAAAATACATACCACCACCCCTCCCCTCGCAAACAAACAACAAACTCTTAATGAACAAAGTTATCTCCCTTATTTTAGGTCAAATATTATATCTTTTTAATAACAGATATCTGTATGCACTGATGTTAATTGTACCAGATGTCCTATTGGTTACTATGGTGATCAATGTCAACATATTATTCAAGGTAAATTTCTATTATCTCACAAAGTTCTAATATTAAAAACCCAGTACAGGCAACTTTCCAGAAATTTATATGTTTCGATTTCTTGATTTTGTAAGCTGTCACAATATTTATAGTTGATTTCAGAATAAAATTTTTTAAAGCCAATCGCGAAAATGTACTTTTGCAGGAAGCATACGGTACTTAGCAGGCTTGATGACATCGGTTTGCGATTCTCGGTTTGTAAGAGCGAGCGGATACGATTGGGTGAGAAATGGGTTCCGACGCAAACTCTACGTCAGTAAGTTGAGGAATATGTGTAACAGGGAACACAGACTTGTTATAAACAGGTTTAATTACTGACAGACCAAAACATAGATCATAAACAAAACATGGCGCTCGTCATATATTCCTATATATTGCGCAGGCGCGGAAATTACATGATACGATTAACTGGACGCAAGTGTCTATAACAATGTTAACAGACTACTGGCGCTAGGGTTATCCACAAGACTAGGCCTACTTCTCATAACAGTGTTTTGGGGCCAGAAATTGCTCGCCAACCGCTTTTCATCTTATAATTCTTGTTCTTAGAGACGACACTAATCGAAAATGACTTATTTACGTGCAATCAACTCTCAGCATAGATTGTCTGTTTGTTGGACATGTCATCATCCATTGATAAAATTTTTGATATGAAGTCAATATACCTTATGATCTAAAGCGTTAAATCACTCAACCTCCAAACCCGCCAAAAATAAGACCTTTAAATATAATTTCAGATTGTTCCGATGGCTTTCGAAAGTCCGTAACTCCACAGAAAGAACTACTGTCCTTCATACAACCAACGGTAAATGGTGCAGTACTGGAGGTGATCTGTCATTTCACGTATGGCGGCTCAACATACATTAGTCGCAGAGACGCAAGGTGTCAGGAAACAGATTTTAACAAAACATGGAATGAATATTCTTCCGGATTTGGAAAGGCAGTTGGTAATTATTGGTTGGGCCTTGAACACGTCTTTAATATTCTTCAAAACTATAACGAATTTTCGCTGAACGTGGAGTTCATGTTCGATGGTAATGTCTTGCGGTGCCTTTACCAAGATTTCAACATATCAAATGCCAATGATAACTACTCAATAAGTGTAGGCTACTTTACAAATCATGTAAACGGTGGGCCTGGCGATAGCTTAACAATTGGCACCTTTAACATAAATGACCGACCTTTCTCTACTTATGATCGAGACTTTAGTAATAATGATTGTCCAGTCCGTTTTAACAGTGGTTGGTGGTATCTGGATGATCCTGTCTGTTCCAGGGCTAACGTCAATGGCAGAAGACCGAAGGTTGGCGTTCCTTTTGAAGCAACATGGCACTGGCTGGATACTCTTGGAACAAGGACTGAATTTGATTTCATCAATATGAGAATCCGAAGATCAGGGCTCGATTGAAATACATTTTGTGAATTTTCTTTTCTCAAGTATCATCTTAAACCTCTATATAAATGTATGTAGGTATGAGAACTATTTCCAAAATAAATCATGTAAATTAATCATAACTTGACCCTCAATTTCATATTTTGAATGACACATATAGGGCACCAAAGTCTTAAAGGGACAATAACACTCTTGCTGGCTTGACAGGTCCAGAAAAAAATAGCCTTATTCTAACTGCAAGATGTTTAAGTGTCCTACCTGTTGTGTAAATTATCCATTACAACCTATCTTACTTGTCCAGAGGGTTCGAAAATATGTTTAAATCCAAGTTGCATTTGAAAGTGCTTACGTAAGGCTTTTCCACCCATGTTACGGCATGTAGTTGAATTTTCCAATTTTTAAAATTAGGTGTGTTAAGATGAAATTCGTATCATTTTTTAATTGAAATATTGTAAAATAGTACAATTTGTTGACCAGAAAACAGACTGGAACATATTATTCAGTTACAACAAGAGTGGTATTGGGGCTTTAAGGATTCTAAAAGGCATGATCCGGCCCTGCGGAAGAGGTTAGAAAAAAAATATGGCTGACTTTTAATCCTCAACTGACAACCTTCCCATAAACGATAAACTCCACGAGCCGTGTGCATCCAGTGGCATGCGGGGGTTTTCTTTTGGGCCCGAGCGTGACGTAACAATATGCGTCACTATCTTCTTCAGTATCATCTTATCACGTGAGACAATGCATCGACGACTACAAATATAGCGCCAATCTGAACTTCCGGGGAAAACCGGTAAAATGGGAAAAATATTATTATATCACCTAGTTAGTAAAATAAACATTTTTCGGGCAATGTATTTCCATTTTCCGGGCACACACACCAAAGAATTAGGTACATATTGTTGTTTCTTTGCTTAATATATTATAAATTTATATTGTTGTGTTAGTCATTAAAAATAAACAACCGTCACAGCTTAGTGGAAAATTCATTTCATTTTAAAAATTCGAGTGACAAAAAAAAAATGTTCAGAAATAACCTCAGCTTTGTGCGACATTTTATGGGCATTGTTTATAATTTGTGAATGCAGCTCCAGCAGTCTGATTGGATGATAAAATGGCAAATCGGTTGAAAACCCATTGGATACCAATTAAAGTTGTTGGACGAATCAACGACTAGTATAGCATAATAACGCATCTGCGTCGGTGCAATGTTTAGTGACAGGTTCTGCTATCCCGTTTCCGAGATCGGCTCCGAGATAGGCTTAGCCGGAGCCGATCTCGGAGACGAGACGTGATATTTTGGTTCTGCTACGGCGGAGCAATTGGAGATTTGACCGACAGATGTCAGCCTTGTATATAAAGTAAAAATGGCTTTCGATTTAAGTTTGGCTGAGTACAAAACGGTACTTCACTTTACGACCAAATTATTCGAGTTTACAGGGAAATAATTGCGCCAACGTCCGATTCATGAAGGTCTCCATATGCTAATCTTACTACTTAACATTATAAATCTAGTGATTTATTTCGTAAAATAAAGAAATTTAGAAAATACCTACGCCGCTTTACACTTACGTCTCAGAAGCGATTTATCTCGGAACACGGGAACGGCTTAGCTTCATAACACACCAAATCGATGACGTCACGGCATTTTTTGATGACGTGACGCTCTGCTTGGCCGGAGCCGATCTCGGAAACGGGATAGCAGAATCTCTCTATTGTCTCTCACGGACTCGAACAGCAGGAAAACGAGTTGGCGGCCGTCAAGTTTTCCAAACATTGTTGGTAATCTCCGCGTTTCCGGTGTTCCCTGACAAACGGTGCCGCCGTCTGTAAACGGATTTTGTTTTCGGTATTTCATGTCTGCCTCTCCCCTCCACTGAACACGAAAGAAAAAAAGAGAAAAAGTCCGTGCAATACCACGTTTTTATAAGGTATAGAATGAATATAAACAAGGGAATATACGGACTATTTCTATTTTTCTCGTGTTCTCTTATCTAATGACACCCAGTTACTTAATTGAATTGTCAGATATCCTCTTACAGTCCCATATAACAACGCTTGGTCTTCGAAGGAACTATTAGTGAGCAGAAATTCGGCCGTGTATTTACCACTCGTCACTTCAGTCAGCTATATATAGAAGGATGACTCCTGTTTCCTTTGGCGTTCGTCACTTCCGATTCAGGAAACCTGTAGTACTCAGCTATCGCAGCAATGAACTCTGTGTTAAAATTATATTTGGAATGTGTTTAATAAGTTCTATCACATATGTGATAATGACTGAAACCAATATTGTCCTTTAACAGGGAGTTCAAGCAATCGAGACCTGCACCACTAATAAGGGGAAACCACTCCGGAAAATGCCAATTAACTTTCTCGGCCTACAACCCCGTGACTTGGTTCTTTTGGAAAGGGCCGCTACCGACAGCCGTTCCCTTAATTCGCTCTCTCGAATCCAAAATGAGTAAGACAAATAAATATGTGAGCACGAGTTGGTTTTTAGAATCATATGCATGCACCTCTTTATGCTCCGATGGTGGATAGAGTTTGGGTTCTTCCTAAGAATAAGAGGGACATGAAATGACATGAAACTGGGTTTAACGTCCTAACGTTTAACGTTTAACGTACTGTTATGCACATAACCTGGGCTAATTGAAGACGGAATAACAGGGATACATTTCCTTTTAAAACAATACTATTGTGGTAACCAGGGCACTCGTATATCCGAGATAGGTTTCCTGAAAGCGAAAGGAAAACAGGAAGTTCAAGCAATCAAGACGTGAAATAACAAGAGTTAAAGTTCGGAGATGCTACTTATCTGGTTGGGGAGGTTCGGTAATTTCCTGAGTCCAAAATGGCCGATTTATACGAAGCGGCCATTTTGGACTCCGGAAACACCCGAACCTCTCTAACCGGCCTACAATTAGCATCTCCCATTAAAGTTCCAGTAGCATCAACAGATAAATATTTACGTATTCTTCTGATATTGCGCAGATTATAAAGTCATCCTTACAAAAATTATTAACATGGTATATCTTACAGTAATACAATTCTTAGTAGTATTTATTCAAAGAAAGACATTAATACATTACATGTTCATTGCGAAAATAATTGTAATTAATCATTAATCAGACAGGTATTTTCATTAAAAACACACTTGATTTTGGTCTTTTGTTCGTTACCTTTAAACATTTCAAATTTGTGTAAATAATGTTTAATATTTGGTGATATTTTTTTTTTGGGGGGGGGGGGACTATATTAATATAACTAAATATAAAATTTACAATTAAAGATTTAGTATGTACACCAAAACTAGTTTAAGAAGGTAAAATATAATTCGTCATCTAAAGGCTATCGCACTTTGATCGAGACAACGTCCTACCCACTGAGACTGACCCGTCTTCAATTGGCCCAGGTTAGGTGCCGAAGCGCAGGACATTAGACCCCATTTCTATAGCCCCTCGAGGTTGTACAGGCGACCCTACTTGTTGCCACGTACAAGCGGAGAATCGAAACCACGTCACTTGTAACCTCTAACGCGCGGGCATTAACAATTCACCATTCACCCCCACTCCGGCTTATTAGGAATAGTGCTCATTCGTCAAGAGATTGAACTAGTTTCTCTAAATCAGTTCCGCCTATGACACCTTCTTCTATATAGAGTTTTGTTAAATGCGACAAGAAGTCGGGCACTTCTGTTTCACCTCCGCAATAGGTATAATACTACCCTTCTCGCGATTAGTTAGCGCGTGTGTTAGAGCCGTTAGGGCTTCATGCTTGCACCAACCGTTCTTCGTAAAGTTATCGGTAATATATAAAATAACCTTGTAACTATGACGTATAGCCTCTTCGATATTTTCCAAAATAGACTTTCCGGGTTTAAAATCCCTACTGTCAATTAAACCCTTGAAATTTCGAATGATTTCTAACTGGTACAATAAACTAAATTTAACCCAGTTCCCGTCTCGATTACTGTGTACTATAAAAAAATCGTAGTCGTAACCCTTCTTATTCCGCGGTCGCATGGCACCGGCATCTTTGATTTCCTTAGTAGGCGTCTCAATTCCTGTCCACCGAGAGTACGATAGAAACTGGTGGAGATGCGAGTTGGAGAGGGTACGTGTGATGTCTTTCACGACATCTAAGATAAATTCATCCAACTGTGAGCTAGCATCTTTCCATAAACACCCAAATAGTTTTATGAAGTAGTCGGTGTTTGTTTTTATCATTTTCACGGTCATTATTTTAAACGTTTCCCTTTTGTATTTTGAGAAAGCCATTTTAAACCAAAAAGCTGCCTCAGGAATAAGCTCTGTGCTCCCATCTATGCACAACTCTATGTACCATGTCATTAATGTTTGTATATCGTTAATAAAGGTAGATTGTGGGTTTTGGTTTTCCACAGATCTCTGCATGCTAGCCCTGGCCTGTGTATCCTCTCCTAGTTCCTTTAAACATTGAGCATGTTGAAAATGAAGATACGAATCCTTTCTACCGTCCAAACATGCCAGGCCTTTCTGGTATGCTGCGAGGGCCTTAGCCCGTATTCTTTTGTCTTTTCCGCCTTTGAAGAGCAGAAGAAAACATTGTCCTAGTTGTCGGTAGGTGTAAGCAGTAGGGTTTGCTCGAACAACAACCTCGAAATCTTCAACAGCCAGTTCCAAATCGTGGGTTATATCTACCGAGCTGTCACTGGCTTTATTAAAGTGTTTATTAGGAGATGGGACCGTCCTTCGACATTTTGCCAAGAGACACTCTGCACGTTTACAGTAAGAAAAATAGTTACTGTCAGAACAATCCAGGTCGATGGACCGCGAAAATTTCCCCACAGCTGTATCGAAGTCGGCCTTGTGCAGGAGCCAACTTCCATACAATTCCAATACTTCTTTGTTTTCTCCAATCTTCAACGCCTTTTCAAAGCAGCTCTTTGGGTCATCATAATATTTTTCCATTTCCGTGCCTTTAATATTGCTTGGCATTTGAATGCCTGTCATATCATCGCATCCCGGTTTGTGAGATGGCACGCATGGCTTCTTCCAGAAAAAATAACCAAAATTTGCCCATGCTAAAGCAGCCAGTGTCGAATCCTCTGGAACATTTTCCCGAATCTGAAGCAATAAATCCATGATGTCATAATACATTTCCGAATTTTTAGACGGGTGTTGCTCTTTTAGATAGTTCTTATTAAAAAGTTTTTTAAAGTTCCATACTTTACACATCATCCATGTAGCTCTCTCAATTTGTACTTCCGAGTTTCCGGTAGTCATGCGCAGACATTCGTCATACGTTTCATTGGACTCGTGATACCTTCGTAATTCGTGCACACTATGGTATATTTCAAAAGCCTGCGCATACGCATGTTCGGCTTTAAAGCGCGCTAAAATGAACGTATCGTTTTTGGCCAAAACCTGATTTCGCTTACTCTCACACTCCACGACTTCTTGTGTGCTTAGAATCCTACGACACACGTAAGCCAGATTTGCCAAGGCGTTCAAATTTTTGGGATCTGCGTCTAGAACAGATTGAAACGTGTCATAAGCTTCGTCGAGCTGTCCAATATAATAATACAGCAAACCAAGTAGATGTTTATTGGCTAAATCCAGTGGCTCGATGTCTCCGTTGATATAACTTTTCAAAATGGTTATTCTTGTCTCGACCTCTTGTCTGTCTTTAGCTGTCTTGACATTCAGAGGTAAATCAAAATGGGATTTTGCATTCTCCATCTTGCAAACATGGAGTCCTGAAAAAAATAATAATTGATAAACTGTCAATTGTTCGATTCAACAAAGTGTTACTAGATAATAAATAATAAAAATAATATCGTCATTTTATAAAGCGCGTTAATACTGAAGAAAACGGTTTCTAAGGCGCTGTTGGTTTTTATATTCAGATTATTTACAGATCAGGGTTTTGAAATAAGAATGTTTCGAGTTGAGATTTAAAATGGCCCACAGACTGTAATTGTTTCATTGACTGTGGTAGTCTATTCCTTAGAAAGGACCAGCATATTAAAAGACATGTAAGTTAATGGCTGGAAATTTAAGAAGATATTTTTTTCTGAGAACCGAGATTTCTGCTGGTAGTATAGGGTTCTACAAAACTTTTTATATAAGATGGACCTTGGCCGTTTTATGCTTTGAAGACGAAAATGAGTAACTTGAACTTAATTCTTTGCTGAAGATGTGTTAATGTTTTCTGGTTTAAGTTAGGAGTCGGGCTGGTGAATTTTGAAAATGTTGTAGTTTGTTAATATGATAGTCTGATAAGCTGTATAGTAAACCATTATGGTAATCTAGTTTAGTTGAATGCGTGAATGAGTTTTTCATTATTGAGATATCGTTGGATCTTTCCAATTCGGTGTATATAATAGAAGGCTATAGCACCAATATTTCGAGCTTCATGGTCGCATTTTTTTGTTACGTCTTTTTTGTAAATCATTTTAGTGAAGCCTGTACCAAAACAGACCCGGGACTGTACAGCGCAGTGGACGCTTACGGCTGGCCCCCGGATCCTTGATAATTGTTTAGTTTTTGCAATGTCTATTTTCTGTCTTGTCCGCAGGTTTATCTTGTAAATTTTTGTTTTGTTTGTTTTGCGTGTAGTGCAGTCCTCCTGCATTTAGTATTAAAGTATGTCTTTATCAGAATTAACTGGCGTTTGATCAATCTTTCGGGGTTGTTGCTTGGTTACATTTACTAGCAGCTCTGAAATGTTCTGTCATCCTAGCAAATTTCTGTGAGGCAAAGTTCTATACTTTGTGTATTTGTATCATATGCGATTAAGAGATCTAAGAGTACCAAGATAACACATTTCTGTTGATCTATAGCTCGGTAGATATCGTTGGTGATTTTAAGTAAAGCGAGCGAGAGAGATGGGGTTTAACGTCTACTCGACACAAACTAGGTCATTTTGGGACTAACGTATGGTTTTTAATTTAAATTTGAGGGGAAAGAAAACCGGAGTGCCCGGAGGAAATCCACGAGGTTGAGAAGGCGCCACTATTTCCATGTCACATACGCTCACATGAGGGCTCGAAACCACAGCCGCAAGCCAGAGGTGACCGGCCAGTTAGAGGTCGAAGCGCGCACTCTAAACCACTAGGCCATCCCAACCCCCTTTGAGTATAGCAGTTTCTGTGCTGTTGTATTGTTTGCAGACATATTGTAATGAATTTTCAAGGTTATTGGAAAAATACGATCATTTAATTGGTGTAGAACACACTTTTCTAGTAGTTTTAAAATATAGGATAGGTTACTGACTGTTAAGTATGCAGGATGTTTTATTATCTTTTATATGGGCACGTTTTGTTTTGTATTTTGATATATTATGTAGGCCTACCCTATATGTGAGGTTTATACTGTCGGGTTATGCACAGGAATCTGACCTTCTATCCGTATATATATAGAAGTACTTGTACTTTATCTACTTTAATATATATATATATATTTTAAGCATACACCATGTCGTACCAGACAATATATAAAAAAAATATAAATGTCTGGTACGAAATGGTGTATGCTTAAAATATATATACGGATAGAAGGTCAGATTACTGTCGGGTTATGTAATCTTATACTGTGTACGTTTTGTTTCATATATACAATGTATGTATCATGTATGCAGATTTTATACTGCCTATTTAATTATACGAGTCCTCTGAATTTATGTCCGTCCGTATTTTTATACCCGTCCAAATTGTTGTATACTTGTGTTTAATACCTTGTCTATTAGGTATCACGTCATCTGGGACTCAACATAAACGACATTTGGGACTCGGTTGACGACGTTTGGGACTTGACAGGCGTCATTTGGGACTCAACACATTGTATGCTGATCTATTGCGACATACAGATATAACTGGCACATAATTTTAACATACAATCATTCACAAAAACAATTTTCATTCAATTTCTTTTCATAGCATGGGATATACAGCTACTGTCCATCCGTTTATTTTATTGTAAGGTAATCTAAGCATTTGGATGGCGCCCCATATTAGAACTCCAAGAAAAAAAACCACCCAAAACTCCAGTAGACCTCACACTAAAAGAACATTTATATCCAATGTCATGGAAAGAAGAGCACTCTTGTCTATAAAGAAAATATCTTCGTGTTTAATATAGCAAATTTCTTTGTATTAGAAGGCCTTAAGGCCTATAATACTAGACATGTCATATGAAGTATTTACTCATGTTTTTGGGGTTATGATGATTTGTAAAAAGATAAATCAATAATCTAGAATGCGTTAATTCAAAAATGTAATAGGCCTATTTGAAATAAAATTTTAATATCATAAATTTATTATTATTTCTTAATGAAGTTACGTTAATAAAACAACATAAATTTTAAAAAAAATAGGCGCCAAAGCTATTTTATCTTGGGAAAAAATCATTTAATTAAGAAAGATAGATAGACTCTTCTGCCTTTTCAAAGTATCATTGAAAGTGTCTATGAGAATGACATTTCAAATCTAGGCATCGGAACATTGGCTTTTTGGCGTATTTATTTAATTTCAATATTAATATACTTTTAAACTACGACAAAAAATTGCAGCCTAGATTAGTCTTTTGAGTGACGAATATCATAATTTATTTGTGAAAATTCTCAATAGTTTCTCTTTTCCAAATTACTATAAAACTGCGAAATTCAAGCGCTTTTAATAGTTTATCGATACACACTATTTCCACTGAAGCCTGCGAGGAAATCAAATGCCAAGTTCAAGGTCAACCCACCAATACATTTCGAAACTAATAATACGCAATAAACTCATTTATTTCATCTCTCTACGACTTTCTGACCATGTGCAAACATTTCTACAACGTATGAAACTCTCCCTATTGATAATGTAACCGTTAATTCAGTCTGTCAACAGTTTTCAGTATCGAAGCGTATTTGCTTTCACCGTTAGTGCCCAAAGCGGAAATCTGCACTGCGCGGGCGCAAGCGATTTTAACTAAAATCTATTAAAATTGCATTTTAAGTTACAATCATAGAGGTGTATATATTGACTAGAGTGTATTGTGGTCACGTGATCCCCATTGACGTAACGTTATCGCCGTGTGCCGTCACTGGAGACCGGCCGCCATGTTCTAACCGGTAAAGAATGACGGAAGTGCCCGGATGAACGCTATGTAAATAAAGGGAAATAGTCTGACAGAGGGCGGAAAAGTCCATTAAAAAAGCAGTTCTAATTCAACAATATCAACCAAAAAAATGATGGTCGAAAGGCCTTACCTTACTGTCCTAAAAACAACATCGTTTTGGCCAACTCACTGGCATATTTTTGTGGCTTTTCTATTATTAAAAGTAAATCATGATGATGATGAATACCTTGGGTGGCATGGTGTAAATTGTACATGCATACCTGACGAAATTATGTTTATTTTATCAATTGAGCAAAGTGGACGTCACATAAAACTTTATTTTGGATAGATCTAAATAATTTGTTGAACGATTTAAATGAAAGGACTGCTTGATTGACGGAATGATATTACCTATAGCGTCATACAGGTGATAAATTATAAATAAAGAAAAAAATAGATTTTCAAAATAATCGAGGACTTCTATCATTTACCAGAAGAATGAAATCTGATGCCGATGGGAAATTTTTTTTTTAAAAAGAGAAAAAAAACCAGGACTAGCAAGGCCTTGGTAGCTTTGGTTGAAAAATACAGCGGTATATTAAATTTTACAAAAAAATAAAACAAAATTAATGAGGTTTTCGTAGTAGATAAATAAAGCAATAAAATAGATCTTTAAAATAACGAGGACTTCTATCATTTACCGGTAGAATAATATCTGATGTCGATGGGATTTTTCTATTTTTTATTTTTAAGGGAAATATAAATAGGGCTAGCAAGGCGTTGGTAGGCCTACCGGTATATGGATTTCAATTTCCATGATTTAGTGTCTATTTCTCATTGGTTGAAAAATACAGCGGTATATTCAATTTTACACCAAAAAATAAGACAAACTTAATGAGATGTTCGTAGTAGCAGCGATTAAAAAAAATATCAGGCCTAATTTTTTTGTTACAAAATTTGACTGGGAAAGTAGTTTACAAGACTTTGTCCTTCTTATTATTAGCCTTTTTTTAAAAAAAAAAACAAAAACAAAACCCAAACTAGTTCGGGGGTTTTAAGCGGGGTTTCTGAAGAAGAAGAAAAAGAAACAAACTGAGATTGCAAGAAATGTTCACTATATACTGTATCTGTGTACACAATGTCGACCTAATTAATTAAATCCGAGGGAGTACAACTAACCGATAACAAAGCAACTACTCGCCAGTGAGTGCATGTCTGTAATTAAACACTCCACCCCAATAAGCTGACTTACTCCCTGCGATATTTTGCGTACAATGACAGATGTGTGTATATATATATATATAATATGCGCAATTTCCATACTAATTAAAAAATACATTAATTAAGAAGTTCACTAATCACACGGACCTTGTAATGATTACATAATAAAAGTATCAGTACTAATTATATAGGTGAATAGACCCGCCCGGTTACCGGCCTCAAACAAACATCGAGTGTTCGACGTCTTCTCGCCGTGTTTATTAAACTTTTTTTTTACACAATTATCAAGATTGTACTATTTCTATTAAATCACTTTTTCACTTTTAACTTATCCTACTCACTTATAAAATGATAATCCCCTCCCTTTTCGTCTGACATTGAATTAACCAAAACAACAACAACTCTCCGGCATGTTGGTATATGCCAACGTAGGCTAAATCTTACCGGTTGTAAAATGGCCGCCAGCCTCCATAGTCGGCACGCGATCACGTGACCACAATACACTCTAGTCAATATATACACCTCTATGGTTACAATCGATCTTCGTGAAACGCATAAAATTTAAAATCTCATTTTGATTTTAGTTAAAATCGATTTTAAGGATTTTAGTTTAAGTTTTCGTGAAACAGGGCCCTGAGCTGGGATTGAACCCTCGTTGCATTGGTGAGAAGCCGCCTCTCTATCGCCACGGCTGTGTGAAGACTACATGTTTCCAGTTAAACTACCTCATCCATTATATTACTTACCGTGCCTAAATATATTGTGTAATTATGTAGCCACTGGTCTCGAGTCGATCACCATTAAACAGCAGTCGATTTCTTAGCATGAACAAGATGGGTTGTTATATAAGCGAAGTGATGGAGTCACGCGGACGGTTGAACTGTTTACGTCACACGGTTGACTTCCTATATATAGACTATGGTTTTCCAGTTCTGCCACCCACGTCGACTTATTGTGAAAAACGACGCACCTGCCATTTGTCAATGTGAGATCATGGTAGTCCGGTGCCTGAAGGGAGGGTATAGGAGGGGGGGGGCAAACCGAGGTTTTACAGTTATGAGATTGAGCAGTCCTGGTGGAGTATGGGGGGGGGGGGCTATTTGGCCACAAGTACTCTTGTCTTCAGGTTATTGCGGCCTCTGGACCCTCGCCTAGTGGACGGAAGCCCCCCCCCCCCACCCCCAATCAAGAATGCTTCCGCCAGCCCTGCCAAGTGTATTTTTCGTGGACAGAAATAATTTGGTCCAAAATAAATCTTAAAAGTGGTTTCTCGTCAGCTTTTTCGTTTACTTTTATCTGAAACATACCAAAAGGAATGAATAAATGAAATGGGGTTTAACGTCCTACGCTTCTGCACCTAACCTGGGCTAATTGAAGAGGGGATAGATATATGCGAGCTGTTGATCAGCCACCAAGAAGATATTTATGTCGCTCATATTATGAACTTTGGTTTTGAATCTTCTGATAAAGACCATGGACCGGTTGCTCAAAACTAAGTTATTTTAACGACCCGTTAAACTCTAACGGCCATATCTTGGTCAGGCCCGGATCCAGGATTTTTTCATTGTAATAAATGGTAATCATTAGAGTGCCGCATGAATTAGTGGTTTGGTGTAGTCCCCAGAGCCTTCGTCGCATTGCCAGGGCAGAGACAATGCAAAAATCAGTTTATATCATCAATTGAAAAGCGGATACACCAGTCTTGCTGGGGCTGAGGGGGGGGGGGCACGGCCCCCCTGACCCCCCCCCCCCCTGGATCCGCGCCTGTTGGTAACGTGTTGTTTGTTAACTTTCCGTTAAATTTATTACAGAAAACACTAGAGAATACTTTATCTTTTATATTCGCATAAATCTGTAGCAAAATTTGCACCAAAACACTTTTCTTAATAGGTCAGACTGGACCATAACAAACCATCTTTTATTCTTAACTAAATATTATATCTACTGCGAAAAAATTAAAAATAGTACTCCGCAAAATAATACATATATATCACTTATAAAACACATAGCTAATATAGAAAATAATATTCATAACGAGAGTAGAAGTAATTGGACACGTATATTGGAAATGAATTTATAATATCAATATGTAATGTATGTTTTTTTTGGGAGGGGGGGGGTGTTGGGTTTTTTTTTTTTTGGGTGGGGGGGGTGTTTTGTTTTTCTTTATGTATTGTATTGTATTATATTGTACTGTACTGCTGTACTGTGTTGTATTGTAATGTATATTTTGTTGTATTATATAGTCTTGTAATGTATCTTAACTTAAATAAATTTTTTGGAAAAAAAAAAAAAAAAAAAAAAAAAAATTGCACTACCGAATGTTTGGGGCCTTTATTTCCAGCAAAAATCTTTCTCTCCGTTAAAGATAACGGAGCTCTGAGCAACCGGCCCAAAAAAGAATAAACTAACATCTCAACGCGTCTCTGATTTACTTTGTTTTTATTTTTCATTTCGAGATCTCTTGAAAAGTATCATTATAATTTAATATTTTGAATGACGAAATTGGTACTGAACGAAAAAGCTAACGAAAAGCCACTTCCCAGGTTAAATATGAACTAAGTGGTTTCTGTTCCCTAAATTACATTTTGCCCCCACCCCCTCCCACACAAAGGGAATCTTGTATATATATTTGGAGATTTTCAGCGTCATTAAAACTAAAAGGTATTGTTTTACCAAGGTCAATGGAATAAGAAAATCAATGTAAACTCATTTCCCGCCAATTTTACCCCCCGCCCCGCCCGCCCCTGAAATCTAAATAGTTGTCCAGGACATGGACCTAGAAATCTAAATAGTTGTCCAGGACATGGACCTTATAATACATCTATTATAAGGTTCATGTCCAGGGGCATAATAAACACTTATTTAGAGGTGGACAGTCCTAGAATTTTATGTGATGCAGACGGAGGGCCTGACAAGGTCCCGTGTACACACACGTAAAATATTCCTTGGCAGTTGCTGCCCGGGTAAAAATTTCACTCATAGCACACTGTATGGCGTATACCCGTCTTCAATTAGCCCAGGTTAGCTGCAGAAGCGTACGACGTTAAAGCCATTTCATGTGTTCGTGTAGAAAACAAATGAAACAGGGTTTAAAACATGGGCTCCACGTCGGCCGTACATGCCGGTCAAGTCCTACGGCTATGGACAATGACCGTACCTAGATGTGACTTACCGGTCATTTTGCACGCTAGAAAGAGTGTTTTTTTCTTTTCTGTCATGGCTACGATCGGCCTTCATTATGTAACTATACAAAAATGCACACGTATAAAAGCCAATCTCGTGATTGGTGTTATATAGAGTTATATACATAGTCGTCAACTTTAATATCCTACTGTTGTAATCCAACTCGACTAGTGAATGAAGACAGTGTAGAAAACAACAGCCCCATATTTTTCATTCAGGTGCACATGTTGAGTGAGGCCAAAACAATGTCAATGCTTTACTTCACATGTTTGTGTTTATTTCAGAGAGAGAGAGAGAGAGAGAGAGAGAGAGAAATGGGGTTTAATGTCTTCTCAATACAAATTATTTCATTTCGGGATTAACACATGGTTCAATTTTATTTCAACAATTCCCTTGTGCGTAGGGGTCTTTAACAGTGGGAGGAAACTGGAGGACCCAGAGTAAACCCACAAGGTTGGAAAGCAACACTACTCCTTGCCACTACAGCCGGGGAATGGAAACACTACAAGTTAATTCAATGACAGACGTCATGATACATTGCACACATGCTAACAAATTGGCCCCTACCTCCGTTTATTTCAATACATGTAGCTTTAAAATAATATCAAAGTCTTATCATTGAGGATTATTTAATAACATAGACAACAAAATGGAATGAAATAGGGTTTAACGTCCTACTGTTCTGTGACTGGGATAATGAAGACATGAAGATGGGCAAACATAAAGTGTGCTATGAGCGAAATTTTGCCTGGGCAGCGGCACTATGGTCAACTCTTATATAAAATTCCAACTGCCAGGGGATCTTTTACATGTATGTGCTAACCAATGTGTACACGTTTTTCGTCACAACCGAATGACAAGACCGCTATCCTTGTCAGGCCCTTCGTCCGGCACCATTCACACGGGGGAAACCACATTGGAGAATTCTGATGAACTGTCTTGGACAATGCTGGGGTCGAACACGCAACCTCCTCCAGACTAGCGAGCCAGCATCTTACCCACTTAGTCATCCTGGTTCCCTTTATTTATGGTATCCACAGTAAACAACACATAGTACATTTATACTATATTACAATGGTAAAATTACAATGTCCTTTAACAGTGAAGTGACCCATACAACTGTGGGATAATTTAATAATTAACATAGATTAACATGACATTTATTGTAAACACAGTCAAAAACAGGTGGTAAATTTTAACCGTATCACAACTGTTAAATTACAATGTCTTGTAACAGTGAAGTGACCCATACAACTGTGGGATAATTTAATAATTAACATAGATTAACATGACATTTATTGTAAACACAGTCAACCACAGGTTGTACTTTTTAACCCAATCACAACTGTAAAATTACAATGATCTCTAACAATGTAGGGCCTCCATACAACTTTTGTGTCCAGTGCCCAGTTTGTCGAAATCTTAACTAAAGATAAAATCCAAATATTAGTAGATACTTCGATTTTGATTGGCTAAACACTAATATCAATCTAATATTATCCAATCAAATTACTAAAATTTGGATTGTATCTTAGTTAGAATTTCGTGATACAGGCCCCAGTGTATCAGTTTATAAAGCCTTGCCTTTCTAATAATTACAACCGAACGATTCCTTCCATTCAGCTGAGATCCCAATCAGAAAGAGAGAAATGGGGTTTAACATACACTTGACACAAACTAGGTCATTTCGGGACTATTATATAGTCAGGTCTTAATTTTATTTCAATATTTCGCTTGCGCATAGGGGTCTTTAGCAGTGGGAGTAAACCGGAGGACCCGGAGAAAACCCACGAGGTTGGAGATCCCAATCAGCAGCACAAGCAGTGGTAATAGTAGTTCGTCTGGATTATCAGACCGTGTGATCCTAATAAGTAGTTTGTCTGGGAAATCATCCTCGGTTGAGGTGGCGGTTCAGCACTATCGAACAAACAGACAGTACAAGCAGTGGTAAGCCCAACAATCTTGTTTAATAACACCAAATCAACTCAATCTTCAAAGAACACATGTTTCTTATCCAAAACTTCGGCGTTAATTTTCTGGGCTTTATCAATCAGCTGGAATAAAAGATATAGAATTTAGATTGGGTTGGCGGGGATAAAATGATGAGCTGGGCTTTGTGGAATTATATATAAAATATACACTGGGTAAGCTCATTAGCTGGGATATAGACCCTGTTTGAATATAGACCGGGTTGGTTGGTATAAATCATATAGATTTTAACTTAGGATAAAATCCAAATTTTAGTACATACTTAAATCTGATTGGCTAAGCGCTAAAATCAATCTAATACTATCCAATCGAATTACTAAAATCGGATTTTATCTTAGTTAAAATTTCGTGAAACAGGCCCCTGGTAAATATGTGTGCAATGTGAAATTGGTGAATACTGCTCAGGGAATGTTTTTTCTGCCTAACCATCTTTGACTTCCATGTGTCATGGGATCTCTGACGAGCAAGGGCAATCTGTACACGCGGTTGAGCATGAATATAATGACAATATTAACTCTACCTTCTGCATTCCACGTTTTTTAGGTCTTTGTTTATTGTTCAGTTTGTTTTCTCGATCCGATTTCAATTTCTTCCAATAGTTCTCTTCATCTTCTCCTAGATGAAAATATATTATAAAGCAATTAATAGAATATAATGAAAGTTGGTATGTTAAAATTTGAAAATCCTTTCAGAGGTTCGTAAAATATGTAACTGTAACTGAATAAATATGACTAATAAATATACACTGACGCTGATTTATTTCGTTAATTTTTTTTTATACTTTTGATGAAGATCCAACCTGTTGTAGTGGGAGGTCACTCGAACGGCTTTTGAGCCTACATGTATGAATTCAGACATTTCATTAACCAATCAGCATTGATGTTTCTAGTAGAAAACCCACAGTTCCGTGAACTTACACACCAAGAACTTGTTGCACCAGACCGTTACATTGGCTAATCCCTAACATCAACCAGAACGAGGGTTATATAAAAACTCTTCCAGATCGTAGCCTAGTACAGACAAGTAAAACAAAACTTTGAACTATAAAAAATGAAATGAAATAGGATCTGTGTTTTAATAAGATTGCATAAACATCAAATTTGACCAATTGTTCCTCCATGCATATTGAAAGGAATCTGTCCAAAACTTCAGCCTCCATCACATTCACAAGGTTTTCGGAAAAAGGGGCATAACTCTGGAACGAAAAGTCACAGAATGCTGAATATCATTAGGGTTCGTCCTCTCATGACCCCAGTGCTTCTCACCTGATAAAAGATCTAGTTTATAATATTCTATGTTGCTATTGACAACCATCATGGCACTATAGACATCTTTACATCTGATATATCCTGACTTGTTACCATCGGTTACATCAATGTATGCTATCTTTATATCTTCATTGAATATCTCCTGTAGAATATTAACATGGTATTTTACTGACCAGATACCTTATTCACGAAAACATAAACCAAACTCTTACACTATCTCACTCTTGAATCATCACACTCTTACACAACCCTTATACCATCCCAATCTGACACCACCTAACCCTTACACCACCCAAACTCTTACACTACCCAACCTTTACACAACCCTTACACCATCCAACTCTTACACCACCCAACTCTTACACCACCACCCAACTCTTACACAACACAACCCATACACCGCCCAACCCTTACACCATCCAACCCTTACACCCCCCCCCCCCAACTCTTACACCACCACCCAACTCTTACACAACACAACCCATACACCGCCCAACCCTTACACCACCCAACCCTTACACCATCCAACTCCTACACCACACAACTCTTACACCACCCAACTCTTACACCACCCAACCCTTACACCACCCAACCCTTACACCATCCAACCCTTACACCACCAAACCCTTACACCATCCAATTCTTACACCACCCAACCCTTACACCATCCAACCCTTACACCATCCAAACTCTTACACCACCCAACCCTTACACCACCCAACCCTTACACCACCCAACCCTTACACCACCCAACCCTTACACCATCCAACCCTTACACCACCAAACCCTTACACCATCCAATTCTTACACCATACAACCCTTACACCATCCAAACTCTTACACCACCCAACCCTTACACCACCCAACTCTTACACAACACAACCCATACACCACCCAACCCTTACAGCACCCAACCCTTAAACCACCCAACTACACCCAGTCCCGAACAAATAAACAATAATCTTACTCTCATTTCTTTTTTCTCTAATGGTATCTGTGACTCGACATGCACGATAACACCAGGAATATATTCAATTGTCTTATTATCTCCCTTTTTACTGCTTTCCAACATGTCTGCTTTATTTTCTTTCTGTATTTGCTGTAATTTCTTCTTCAAGGTAGACATGTTGGTTTTCTGTATGTTAAGATACTGTTTTCGTAGTTGTAACCACTCGGTTCTATAAACATATATTACAATACAATTTAGTATTATGCCAATTGCAATGGGGGGTCACGGTGGCTAAGTGGATAAGATGCTGGCTCGCTAGCCTGGAGGTCGGTGTTCGATCCCTGCATCTGTCGAGAAAGTTCATCTAGATTTTTCGCTGTGGTTCCCCCTTGTAAGTGGTGCAGGTCGGAGGGCCGGTCAAGGACAGATGTCTAGTTATTCATACAGTGTATGAAACATGTACCCTTCTAGTTAATGAATATATACAGAGAGGGCAATGGGTATAATGCCCATTTTGGAGCAACTGGAGGATTTGGAGAAATCTATTGCAGTTGGAATGAAAGGCAATCCTACTCCTGGGAATAAAAACCACACTATTTGACTGAATAACAGGCCTTATGATCTAATACGCATGTGTACACCATTCGGCCATCCAATCCCCTATCATGGTGACTTGGCTTTCTAGTCGTTCAGATTGGATGGAAAAATTGAGGTCCCGTGTACATATTGGCATGCACGTAAAAAATCCCTTGACAGTTGGAATTCGATGTAAGAGGCAAAATTTCCCTCATAGCCCACTGTATGGCGTATACCTTTCTCCATTTCATTTCATTTGGATGGGATAAAAGAAGCCTTAACAGTTGGAATTTGATATAAGAGTGGGCCATAGCCCCGCTGTCAGGGTAAAATTTCTCTCATAGCGCACTTCCCTTGTATAGTTAACCAATATATGAGCTGGGCCTTGTTTCTCAAAATCCTAACTAAAGATAAAATCCAAATTTTTGTAGATACATTTTGATTAGCTAAGCACTAAAATCAATCTAACAATATCCAATCAAAAAATTCAAATGACTAAAATTGGGTTTTTATCTTAGTTCAAATTTCGTGAAACAGGCCTCAGTACGATAAATCTGAAAACATATCTTACTTTGGTAAAACACGTAGATGTAATGTTTCAGCTTCTTTAATTTCCTTCTTCTTTCTCTTTCTCCGTTTTTTCTTTTTCTTCTCTCCAGGTCCTGTATCTTGACTTTTGTCTAATTTTACAGATTGAACGACTGGATCAGAGAATTCTACACTACCTCGAGATTTCTTTTTAGTCTTTACGTCCGACTCTGAACTACCGTCCACACTCTCTTTTTTAGTCTTTATGTCCGACTCAGAACTACCGTCCACGCTCTCTTCCATTTTTCGCTTTCGTTTCTGTGGCGATACATCACTGCTGTCACTGTGCTCTTCACTTTTATTTTCTTCCGATAAACGTTTTCGTTTTAAATTGGAGCCGTCATTATTTGTACCGAGACCACCATCAGTTTTTTTACGATCAACTTTAGATTGTTTACTTTCACTTTCCACTTCCTGCTTACTTTCAATTTTATCACCTTGGTTACACACTGTGTCAGTTTTGTTATCTCCATGACAACCGTCTGTAACTTCAGATTCCTCGTCTGTCTTATTGGCTTCCACTGATCGGCGATTTTTCTTCTTTTTCTTTTTTTTCTTAGATCGTGAAACCTCATCTTCCACTTTGGTAGAACTACCATCCAGTGACTTTCTTGTCCCATCATCTTTTGTTTCCGTTACCACGGTATCCTCCGATATTGATTGCTTCAGTTTTTTCGGTGTTGTAGAATCAGAATAATCTACACTACTTTCACTTGTATTCCTACGCCTCTTACGTTTTGCCTTTGTTAAAATAGTTTCTGATTTTTGTTCTGGATTTTCTGTCACCATTTCTGTCTCTTCTAATTGTGATGAAAAATAAAAAGGAATTATACAAGAGTAAAATTGCTTGCTTTGTATCTGAATATAGAAATAAAATTAAAAACGGCAGACTAAGTTGAACACCTCGTATAGCCATTTGATTAGTAGCATTTTCTGTCATTTGTAGGCAAGTAGATGCAGCCTAAGTTTGACGGGGAAAAATACACTAAAGGGCCATAACTCTGGAAACAAAGTGATTGCACTCAAATTCAAGCCTAAGTTTCATCTACTCAAAAGAAAAAGATTTGTCAAAACGTGTAGCCGCTAGAGAGTGGACAAGCAGGCGTGGTTGAACCAATGGACAGGCAGACTGCATCCTACATCCATACTATGTATGGGCATATAAAAAACCCAGTTCCCTTTGGTCCATGACAAGATTGGACACCACATTAAAATGAACCTGGAAAGTATAGGACTACCTACATTTCTGGTATCAAAATGTACCTGGACAACTAGGCCTACCTATACTTCAAGTACTCTTATGAACCTGGACAAGAAGCCTCCCTATTTTTTAATCAAGAATTAAAATGAACCTGGACAATAATTAAGTTGAGTATTATTAAAATAAACAAGGGCAGTAAATTGAGTATTATTAAAATAAACGAGCAGTAAGTTGAGTAGTTCCTACCTTCTACAACGCCTTGTTTCTTTAACTGCTCCAGTTGTTTGTTCGTTTTAGGAAATTTTCCAGGTCTGACGCCAAGTTCTAATGGAGGATTATTTAATAACTGTGATAAAAAAATTTTAATTATTTTTAATTCAACATTCTGTGATGAGAGCAATTTCACATATATTTAGAACCTCATTTTATCTTATCATGTACATTATGCACTTTATTCAATATTTGACCAATCTGATTAAAATACATGTCAATGATAACAACTCTTCCAGATTTAGCTAATGAAAGGGCAATAACTCTATAAAGACAAAGCGATTGCACTCAAATTCAATCCTAATTGTCAATGACAGACCTTATTATACAGCGCGCACGTGCTTACCATTCGGCCATCCAGATCCCATACAATCAAGAATCCCATGGACCACCAGGCATTTTTAAAATACAAACCTCACAAGCTTTATCGGCTGCCTTTCGTGTTTCAAATTCTATAAAACCAAAACCTTTCGTATCCCCAGTAGATCTAAACTTGGGTAAACTGACGTAATTAACGACGCCACATTCTGAAAACACTCGCTTCATCCATTCATGATCAACATTTCTTGGTAAACATTCCTACAAAATACAAACATAAAACTTCTCTTACTTCAATTGGAAAAAATTAATTATCGAAGGATTAATCAAAAGTAGGATTGTTTATAATCCTCTATGAATACATCTTCAATAGAAGGCTTGATCTAGCCTTAACTACATACAGCTTATCAAGCACTTGATTGGGTATAGGCCCCAACCGAGATCCAATCAGATTCCTTCATTAAATGGGTTACTAAAAATAGACTACTTTCGATTTATTTTATTTATCGAAGGCTCGGATTAGCCCATACAGAGCATGTGATCAGCGAATTCCTTATTGCATGCTGAGTTGGTTGTCCTTTATTGTGTGGTGCGTAGTCTTATTGCGTGCCAGTTTGATCTCGGCGACAGTACAGTGTTGAAGCAACGGTAAGATGTTGTAAAACTCACGGCCGTTGCTTCAGGAACATGCTATGTATAAAGCTTGATCATACTAAAACACAAGTTTCTATTGCGCTTTTCACGTTTTCTCAATTCAATAATGGAAACACCATAACACAAAAATTTGTGAACAGAATCAATGAGAGAGAGAGAGAGAAATGGAGTTTACTGCCACTTGACACAAACTAGGTCATTAGCAGCAGGAGGAAATCAGAGGACCCAGTGAAAACCCACGAGGTTGGACAGGCGATCCTACTCTTTGTCATGTGCAACTGAGGAATCATAACCACGCCAGCAGAACAGTAGGACTCAATGACAGACCTTTATGCTACCGCGCCCCCGAGCTAACCATTCAGCCATACCCCCCCCCCATCCTTACTATATAACCAGGTATGATACTCACCACATAAACTGTTCTACTGTCAATATCAGCGATATCACGTTCTACAAATGGACTGGCTCTTTTTACTTTACTACCATCTTCATTTATCTAAAATTACACAATTAATAAACATCTTGTTTAAAGGGGTACTACTCTCATTTAACAAAAATTACTCAATAAATAAGGGGGTACTTGATTTGTACATTTCGGATTCTCTCAATCCCCAAAATAGTGACAATCGAATGGAAAGGGGTATTTCGTGCTACAACGCATGCGCCGACTGAATAAGAAAATATCTCAACCAACTATGCAAGCGTAACATATTTGTTGTGTTTAATTACATCATGATTTTACTCAAACCACCTCTGTGGCCGGGACTGACAGAACTGCAACAGGACTGAATTCTGCGTCCCTCGATTTTCATTCCTTCAATTCGGAATGTTCTGGAGTAACAATCGAGCATCCCCTAAACATCCTGTTAAAAGGGGCACTACTCTCATTTAACTGATAAGTGAACAAAGTTTTGTGAAAAAATACTGAATAGTTTTTGAGTTCTGCTCTACAGGACAGAAAGATAGAGAAAACCATGGTGATAAAGCTAAAAACTGTCATATTCTTTGAAAATATATCCTGTTAATCTGGAAGGAACAAAATACGTCCAAAATGAACCACCTGTCAAAATTGACTGACTTTATGTCAATATAGTCCCTGGCTGTCAAAATGAACTACCTATGGACCGACTGTCCAAAAAGACCAACTGCTTGTCAAACTAGGCAGACTGTCAAAAAATGGATAGACAATATGGACCCCGACTGTACATACTAGATTGACTCTGTCCAAATGGATCGACTCTCGAAATGGACTAACAGTCAAAATGGATTGACTCTCCAAATAGACTGTCAAAATTGGCCGCTGAAGTGAAGGCCTGCCATTCATTAAATCATTAATCCGTAGACATATGAAGTAAATATTACCTTGAGTTTTTCGGATTTACCGACAGCCTTACAAATTAAAGTCAAATCTTCTGTCATTTTTTGGATTTTATTAAACTTCAAAAATAAACTTAGATCAACATCTGAAATAAAAGATTGGACAAAAGTTATTAAAAACTTACCTTACCTTACAAACGTCCTTTCCATATTCATAAATATTTAATACTGCAATTTACTTAGAGAATCGGAAGATGTAACAAATATAAATCTAATATGTGACCCGTTCCAACGAAACCAGGTGCTTGTTCCTCAACTTCATTTTGTACTATGAATGAGCCTGGTTTTGTGGGAGCGGGTCACATGTAAGTGTAACAGACAAATAAACAAACAATATTGAAACAATGTACATTATGTCTAGTGGACCAGATATTTCTACTTACATCCCTGTTTATCTTTATCTATTTCCTGTTTTATAAATCTGTCTTTCTGTAGATTCGAATCACTGAAATAAAACTCCATCTGTCAATAAAAAAACAAAAATAGTTTATAATCCGGTGGAAGCCTTACTACGTATTGTTAAATGGTCAAGAGCGAGACATTAAGTAATATATTGTAACAACAAGAGGACACTCCGCACGTGCGTTTACCGTGAAATACGTCACGCCAGTCTAACATTTCACAAGGTACTATTGGCAAGATGCCCGTACGATTATTTAACATCAAAGGGTGACTTCACATTTGTATCTAAAATAAGGTTTAACGTCCAGTTTTCTGCACCAACTAACCTAATGAAGACAGGGGACTTGGGGTGCCGAATGGTTATTGCATGCGCATTTGATCATAAGGTCTGTCATTGAGTCAAGTGGCGTGGTTTCGAATACCAGCTTGAACGTGACAAGGAGTAGGCCAGTAGGGTCAACAGTCCAAATATATGAAATAGTAAAATTGTTCTTCCGTAAGTACATATATGTATCTGATATAGTTTATCTCATAATAAATGAAATACCCTTACCTGACTCTGTATATTTTTCAAAAGACCCTTTGTTCTTTTTCGTACTTTCTTTATTTTTACTGTTTTTGTTGGTTTTATTTTCGAGTCTGATATTTTCTCTTCCACGACTCCTTCACTCACCTCCACCTCGTCCATCTTAAAGCTAAAACTAAGGAACAAAATCTATTATTTTATTTCCATCATAAGAAAGTAGAAAGTTTTTGTCAACTTTGATTTAGATAAATAGCAGCCACTCTCTTCCGTGTCGGGGGCAGATATGGTAAAACAGACATTTTTGACAAAATTTTTTTAATACTATATAAGTGATTTGTTTGCAAATTGTAAATAAATATTTTTCATTTAAATATGTCAAAAAGTCAGACAAATCTGCCAAACAGAGTTCATTCAATCGTTTCTGTTTTTACTGTGATTTCAAACAGGTAAGTTTATAACCATAGTTAAGCAGTTCGTTCATAATTGAATAAATCTGTTAAAAATTTACGATGGTTCAGTTTGTCGTAACGTAACTTATGTCGTAAGACGTTAAGCTGAAAAATTGAGCAATTTTTTTTATTTCGCCCTGTCATATTAAAAATCACCTGTCGGTCATGTGACTGCTACTGAATATTTAATAATTATGAGACTCTGGTTTATTAGGATAATCCATCCTATTTATTTTCTCGGTTCCCCGATATTCTGCCTCTCATGATAATTGATAAATAACCCATTTGGAAAACAATGTTATGTACATAGTGGGAGATCTTTGAGTAAACTTAAGGGGAGCGACCATTGCTTTCTTTGCATGGGATTTCTCTGACCAAATTTCAAAAAACGCTGAATTTTAAGTTAATTTTAGTGATGGGCCATGGGGGATATTTCATATAATGTGATAGATAAGACTAAGAGATACAGAATGGATCATAATGGATGCACTATAAAATTAAAGTACCGGTAGCCTAAAATCAGCTTTATTCAAAATTTGGTCGGAGAAATCCCATGCAAAGCAATGGTTGCTCTTCGTAAGTTGACTCAAAGATCTGACATCAATGCACATTGTTTTCCAAATCATAAATGGGTTATTTATCTATACCAAAAAATAAAAGGGAGATAAATACGAAATTCGCCGGTAGGATCATTTTGTATTGTTTAGTGTAATAAAAGAGACAACATGCCGGTACGGTAAATTATTAGTTCCAGTCGTTAAATCAAAAACCGCTATGAAAAGTTTTAAAAGTCTATTTAAAAAAACAACCTTTTATACGTTTTCACAGACAAAACGTTGTATTTGCTTTATGCGCTCGATTTCTTCCGCCGAAATCTTCTTCGTTGAAGTTACGTTTGATCAGTTTCAAGTACATTTGTAAACTAGTCAAGGATTGGTTGGGGAGAATCCGCGTCCAATCATTTGAAGCGA